>QANX01000823.1:0-72434 GCA_003254975.1 Ochetophila trinervis | reverse complement strand
AAATTCTATGTGATATTGACTTATATTTAAGTAATCATGTACTTGTATTATTATTCTGATTAATGAATAATTCATTACTTAATTAATAATATTTTTGTTTCTATCAGCGAGTACTATAAATCTCTTAATTATGATAAATATGATTTCCACTCAATATTTTTTCAATTTTTATAGTTAAATTGATAAAGTATCTAATAAATAAGCATATCCTGAAGTTTCATAAAAAATTTCCATATTTTTCTATAAATTTCCGTCATTTCTTTCGTTTTTTTATCGATATCGATATTTTGTCGATATTTCCGTATTTTGAACCTTCGATATTTCCGTCGATACCGATATTTTCATTCTTGATTGCGACAAGTAGAGGAAATTTCAGAGTAAGGGTTAAACACACACCTGGCATCTAAAATAATCTTTGCATGCCAAAAAAGCTATATTAACTGCGGACATCTATCAACCACACAAAGTGTATAAAATACATAAGAATGAATCAAGAAAACCAATAACCACCAAGACTCTGCAACAGAAAAAAAAAAGTGCTCCAGTCTAGCAGCAATACTGTTAGAGAAGTACAAGAAAACAGAGGTAGGAAACCAAGTAGAATTAAAAAGAATTTAATTTGCTACATTGCATTCTCAGAGGTTAGGTTACAATAATATATTGGCTGACAGCTTGAAGAAAATCTATTTATATTGCATTGAAACAATTACATCATCAACTGAGACCAAAGAGCAACATGGCACATTTTTAATGCCTTTTTATCTTTTTCTTTTCCCTCTCAAATCAATATGTTAAGAGTACAAAGCAGTGTTTGACTCAAACCTAACGTAAATAATGAGATCTTATGTCACATAATAATAACGTTGTAAAAAAAGGAAAATATATGTGGTAAAGAAGACTTTGTATTCAAACTCCAACATTTTATCCACCTTCACAATGCATTGAACAAATTATTTTCATGCATATATACCATGATTCCACTTAAACATACACACATCCACAAGTACATACTTACCAACAAACATCATACATATATATATATATGTCTCCACACCGCCTATCTAGAATGCCACTTAGATGGAAAACTTGCTTCTTAGGCGAAATTATATAGAACAAAGTATTATGCATAAAGAGAGGAACATACTGGAATCGAATCTAAATGGGAAAATCTCTTCCCCAGCCTGCCATCAGCTTTCAGCTTTTCATCTTCTGCTAAGATACATGCAATGGTATGGTCATCCTCTATATCTTGAAAGCTGCTATTTAAGCTAGAGCTAGAGCTTGCACTTGCATTGTTGTAGCTTCCATTCATTCTACCTGAGCCAAATAGATAGTTTATCCCACCCTGCAAAAACCCATCAAAATATCAGGCTGAGAAAACTAACCCATCAAAATATATGGCTGAGGAAACTAACTCATATCTTAAGTGACCTAAAAATCCATATCTTCAAAACCAAGATAGCCCATCAGCAGATTGACCCACAAGTTAATTAACAATCAAAACTATCCAACCCAGACCTAATTGCAACAAATAACGAATACCCATTCGCCAAGAACCCTAAAAGTTTCAGAATAACACCTGGATTTCTAAGGCTAGTGGATATCTTTTTTCCATAATTCCTCTGTTTGATTGCCCAGAAAATCATTAAAAAAACAACAAACCAACTTCTATTAACCTATCAAACTTAAACCCCACAAATTATAAAGAATAAGAATCCCACAAAACCTAAAAATTTCAAGAATTGTGAATGCATAAAATTTCCAAACAGAGCAAATGAATGTGAAATCTATCGAAAAATGAAAAGAGTACCTTCGGTGCCGGAGATTCAACTGCGAATGGGAGTGAGATCAGTAAGCTAGAGAGTCAAGAATTCTGACAACCAATCCGCCGATCAGAGTGAAATCAGCAAGCGAGAGAGCCAAGGAGAACGGCGTTGAAAAATTGAAAACTGAAAATAGGGTCTTCAAAACAAAGCCACTGAAGAAATAGGGGTTCCGTTTACGCATCATTTGGAGTCGAACCCTGAAGGTGTTTTAAGCAAACCTGGATCAAATGTGATTGGGGGAGGAGGGGAAAGGATGGGCATTTATTTCCAGGCGGTGGGGCAGCTCGCAGTCGCCGGATGTGGGCAGATTTTTGGCGAAAGGCTTAAGTTGCGTGGGTTCATTAGGGAGCTTGTCTGATCGGGCAGAGGGGAGAGGGAAGAAAAGGGAGAGAGGGATGGGGAAATAGGGAAGACGAATGGATTTTGATTTTTAACAAACATAATTATCAATTGTGACAGCAACCTTAAAATTCCTTCACAATTATGATAAATTTATAAGCAAGAAATTTCCCTCTTAAATTTTTCAATCAAAATTGAAACTTTATATGAATTTTAAGTTTAATTGTGACAAAATAACTGTCACAATTAACAATAAATTCAAATGTGACAGATATAACATTGTCACATAATTATTTTTTTCATGTAATCTGTGATAACATTTGTGATTTTCGTCACAGATAAACTCAAAAAATTCAAATTTTTTTTGGCTCCAAAATTTTTATGACAATTAGTGACGACCTATTGTGATGAGGTAAAATTTGTCACATTTAATGTACTACTTGTGACGATCCATATATATCTGTCACTATATGCTCTATTTATGTGACAGTTAAGTGACCGTCACAGTGATTTCCGTCACAAAAAGTCTTTTTTTTTTGTAGTGATAATTTAGTTCTTATTTTTGATAAAAGTGATATAGATTTACAATAAGTATTCTCTATTTTACATAAAAATAAAAATCTTGGATATTTATATACATTAATGTATAACACATATAGGATAAGCGTTTGCAAAGCATATTGTGCATTATAAGATATGCTACAATTTCCATTAATGTACTTTATATTATAATCTTGTGATGGAGAAAGTGGAATTTGCTATGATGATATGTGTTATGAGGATTTTTGGGATATGGGTCAGAGAACCTCCCAGGCCCCTTCTAACGCTCACAAAGATCATTGTGGACGAGGCCCACCAGTCACAAATAGGCGTAGCCCGGCCCGTCAGGCAGGGCCGAGGGCAAGCCCAGACGCAACGTGGTCTTGGACGAGGGAGTAAGTGAGCCTCATTGACTTTTGGTTCTTGGCTTAATACTTACCTTATTTTCTGAGTCCAGATGTCACAATCCCAGCATATTAGGGTTCATAACCCTAGCATCCAAGCCGTTGAAGTGAGGTACTTAAGGTAAGGTTAGGTGAGTGGGAAGGGGACTGTTTTCTTGATATTTGAACCCTAAATACTCCCTAACAACCCTAGACCAGTCACCATCGAACCTTGGACAGGTTTCAGGAGGGCCCCTTGGCTCAGAACTTTAGGTAGGCTGCGCAGTGGGATATCTGAGGGAAACCTGAAGAGGGTCTCTTTGAATAGTCTCGGAACTGACTTAGGCATTTGAGTGGGAACCCCGGTGACACCACCGGCCCCCAGTCTGATGCCATTGTCTTGTCTTGCAAGGTTCAGGGACGGAATCTGGAATCTAGTCAGGGAAGCATCGTGTGGCATCAAGGTGACGAAAATCAGGCAACAACAATATGTAAGAATTTCCAAAGAGAGATTGTTGATGCCTGGAGTTTAGTTGAGGGGTTGAGGAGTGAGGGACTATGAGCAAAAAACATAAAGGCAATAATATATAATCCTCTAGGCTAGCATTTATGATGAAAGCTCAAAAAGAAGTTTCTCTTTATCCAATTTTTAGAAATAGATGCCAATAGTTAAAAGTAAAAAGATGAAACAGTACAAATATAAGCGAGAAAGAGCAGGGGAAGGAACAAGTAGTTAAGTTTGTCCTTGAAAAGAAGTAGAAGAATGAAAGGCTTTGTTATGCCCAAAAAAAAAAAGAAAAATGAAACAGAAGAGTGGAAGAGAGAGTTGAGGAGAAAAAGGTGGCAAATGGATTCTTGAAGGGAGAGGAAAATACTTATTTTGAAAGTGGAAATTAAAATGAGAGGAAAGTTGAGTTGGCAGATAAGCAGTCTGTTATTGCCACATGATCAACTATCTTCATTGTTTGGTTTGTACTTATTTTCTAGAACCATTCTACAAACCAATTTATAAGTTGATATACTAGTTTGGTTACTGTGGGGCCTAAGCCAGCTGCTGACTTCCTATTAGTCAGGCTGACATGTTGATATATTAGTTTCCTGTATTTGTTTCGAGTCTTCAGTGAATTTATAAGTTGGAGCATGCAGGTTTGTTTGTCTTATATTTCTAAATTATGAAGCAATTTTTCTTAATTCTTTAATGGTTTACCACCGCTAGAAACAACCAGATAGTGGTGCACTAGTCTGTTTGCAGATTGGTTTCTGTGGGCCACCTAAACTATGTTACATGCATCTGGAATTTTTATTCATAACCAAAATTTGCCTTTTGTTTTCTTGTAAATCTTGGTATCAAAAACCTTTTAAATTGTTTAATCGTCTTACAATACTGTGGAATCAAAATTGTATCTTATTATTTTTCACTAAACTTCTCATGACTTCTGCAATCATCTTTAACCTCGCATAGATCTTAAGTTGGTTCCTCTTTGTTGACAAGTACTGGCGGGTACTGTTTCACAGGATTGTGCTTTGCTGTTTTTGGATGAATTCTCTGGAATCACAGGATTGTACTGGCGGGTAAGTTATGATTCAAGAAGGCACCGCTATCTGTTGCTCGTTATAGCTTTGGCTCAATTCCCACTTTTCTCATATAAGCGTATAAATATTTATTTTATGTTGTAGTACTAGTAGTTTCTGCTCACTGGTATGAAAATACTCATCCCTACCTCTTTATTTTTCCTTTTCAGGCGATTCTGGAGATGCTGTTTATCCTGTTGGTACTGGTATGCACAGGACAAGGAGTTGGCCTTCATTTTCTTAATTTGTTAAGAGTTTAGTTTTAAATTTGCTGAAGGTTGTATAATAATTTTAAATTTGTGGATTGTAAGAGAATTTAATTGTTGTTGATTATTTTGGAATTGTTTTTGTGTATGTTGGTAAGTTGTTATGAATATTTGGACTTATGGAAGCTGTTTATGAGATAATTGTTGAATTTCTATTTTATATTGAGAATTGTTGTTTGTGATTAAAGAACTTGAGGTGGAGTTTAGGGAATTTTGATACCTTGTCGATATTATAGGAGTGTAATTCTTGCAGGTACTTGTAATGTGAATTTTGGGAATGTCCTAGAAACAGATAGGACTGAAATTTTTATAGAAATTTTATACAAAGTTTGAGATTCTTTGGATATTGGAGTGATGTTAACTGCTTAATGCTTAATTTTGAAAATTAAGTTATGAAGGGAGGACCCTATATCAGTCATTAGGCTTGGCTTATATAGAAATCCACCCTTTTATGTTGCAGTTAGAAAGATCTGTGTTCATACAAGTTTCTGAATGTGTAGGAACTTTTGCTTCCTGATTCAACTACTTTCTTTAATGTTGTAGTTAGTTAGTATAAAAATTTAAATATATCAAATTAATATTGTCAATTCAGCATGTGTCTAACTGGTGACGATGACGATTAACAGTGATGACAAATAACAAAATTCTTTTAAAATTCACTTTGCAGTTATTTAATTAGTTTTTTCCATTTTCTTTTTTAGAATGATCTTAAAGAGCAAATTTTAAAATGCAACTTTTTTTATTTTGAATTATCATGAAATTATTACTCTATTATAGATAAATATTACTATAGATTAAATTTACTTCATTATTAACTAATATTACTTATTATAAATAATATTATAATATTATTTTATTATAGATTAATGTTAATTTATTATGAAATAATATTGCTCTATAATGAATTATTTTTTTTTAATGCAACTATAAAAAATTGCACTTTACTATTTCCGGGGTCAGCCTACAGTACAACTCTTGATTATGGTTGTACTAGTAGAACCATGCTTACACGTTGACAAGTGGCATCACAAAAGCAATGCAAAAAATATTACTGGTTATAACCGGTAACATCATTTTGGAAATGTTACAATATTTTTGGACTACATTACTCCATTTATGGATAAGTTACCTCACGTTTGAACAATATTACCACTTTTCGATATTGTTACTCCGTTTATAGACAATATTACTTCATTTGCATATTATTTTACCTTTTTATGGACAATATTACATTGTTATGGATAGCATGTTACAAATTGCGTTACTTGATTTATGGACCATAATACATCACTCGGTAATATTACACCATTTGTTGACTATGTTACTTCGTTTATAGATTATTTTACTTTTTTTGTGGACCATATTACCTCGTTATGGATAATATGTTATAATGGTGTTACTTGCTTTATGGACCATGTCACCTCACTTGTGGATAGTATAACATCATTTTGTTAATGTTACAATATTTTTGGACTACATTACTTTATTTATGGACAAGTTACAGGTTGTTTGAACAATATTACATCATTTCGGTATTGTTATTCCGTTTATGGATAATGTTACTTCATTTGTAGATTATTTTACCTTTTTATGGACAATATTACCTTGTTATGAATAGCATGTTACAAATTCCGTTACTTGATTTATGGACCATAATACCTCACTTATGGATCATATTACCTCACTTATGGACCATCATTTCGGTAATATTACACCGTTTGTTGACTACGTTACTTCATTTTTGAATTATTTTACCTCTTTTGTGGACCATATTACCTCGTTATAGATAATTTTTACATTTTTTTAAGTTAATTAATAAAACTTTTAAATTCTTTTGTACCGTGTTAGATGAAATTGTTCTATATATTAATTAAAAAGACGTTCTCTCTAAACATAAAGAGATTAACTCATTAAGCCCCACAATTGTAATGAATAATGATATCCATAAACACTAATTAACTTCAAAAGCTAGCCTTAGTTAGGTCCAAAATCTCTCATTTTGAAATTTGTATTAGTAACACTTCATGAACTAATGATAGTTATTAAAGGCAAGAAAAACACCTCAATTAATAACATTGGGTACTAACAATGACTTTGATAAAGTATTATGACTTTCACCGAGGAGATGGATATTAAAATATCACAATGTTCAGTAGTATCTACAAAATTATGAACAAATAATTTTATACGGACCATTTATCAAACAAAAATATTTAAGTAGGTCTACTACTTAAAATTGCAAAAGTACACCATTTTCTATTTTCTTTTAACTTTTTTTCATTCATAAAAAAAAAACACTTCAATTAATCAAAATATTTTTTATTATTACAAAATGAAAGATTGTTTAGAAAGATTAAATATGATATTATGTATAGTTTTTAATTAAACAAATTTTCTCTATACAAGGTTCTAAAATTTATTGAAAAAAAAAAAGTTTTAGAGGCAAAAAATTGGATGGGCTGAGAGGGTATTGGTTGGGAAAGGTTGTCCGAGAAGACTTTGTTTGGTATATAGGGGAAAAAATGCAGCTGAGAAGAAATTTAAGTTTTTTTTTGCCAAACCGGTTAAACAGGTATATATTACTGGTTGTTTCCCATACAACTTTGGGAGAGTTGTTCGGTAGGAAATCCCCTATTTCGGATGTCATAAAGTAGCTAGTAAACGGTCAGACAACTTGGAAAGTAATCCGACAAATATTTTAAAGTAGGAAATATCAAGGAAAATGAAGGCAACCACTTTTTTAGGCAAAAGCAAAAAAAATAAAAATAAAATAAAAAAGGCAACCACTTGAACGTTAAGGGTGCATTTGGTACGCATGATTGGATCGGATCGGATATAACTGGCAGGATTGGATATAACAGGATTGGATTTTTCAAAATCATGTCCTATGTTTGGTGTAGTCTCGGATTAGATGATATGATTTGATATGCTGTGTTTGGTGCAGTCTCGGACTAAACTGGACTGGACTGGATTGTATTTCAATTTAATAATATATTTTATAAATTATATTATAAAATGTAATTTTAATTATTAATTTAAATAAACATGATATATAAAATATATTGTAATATATTTCTAATTTTAAATTTAATAAAACATAATATTATGTCATAATTACCCTTTCCAAATGCATCTTCTTTGCAATCAAGTATAATGTAATTTTCCTTTCCTCATCCATTTTTATAACCCTAAAAAAAAAGCATTTTATTAATGAAGTTAGGTTCTAAACAAAAAAAAGGCACATTAGCACAATAAAAGCACAGCCAAAAAAAAAAAAACTGTCAATTCTTGACGTCTTCATTCTGTTTGCAAACAAATGCTTGTGTCTTAGTTATATACACATTGACATGTCCTTTAAAATATTAGCTTCAACAAGAATAAGAATTTCCAAGGTAAGCTGCCAATTAAGTTTTTAGAAATATATGATTTGAGAAGGATAGCTTGAGTTTGAACTGTTCTCTGATTCTACAAGTTCAACTAAACACTACAAAAAAGTGCATGCATGTAGAATACATTATATAAATATTGACACACATATGGATAAGTAGCAAAACCCCTGCCAAGGCATATTTCAATCCAAATGAAAAAGACTCATTTGCACAAGATTCAATCAGCACTTTTATTTTGTGCACGTATTTCTCTGGTGCCATAACATTCATACTGGAGCGTACCTGCCCCTCCAATTTTTTTCTTTAAATTTTTTAAGTACTTTTTAAATTAATTACAAAATTTATAGCTTTTTTCTTTCCTTCTAAAATTAAGAGGAACATCATAGCCAAAGTTCCTAAAAATAAAAATAGCAGCAACAAGGCCTACAAAAATTGTGGGACAACAGTTTTTGCCTTTTGGTCTAAAATTATAATCTCCACTGACCATCTTCTCTAGATTCATCCAAGCATTCTTTATTACCAGCAGCAGCGCATAAGGCCTTCCAGATTGGTACCAACATTTTTGCTGGGGGATGTAATTCCTGAACAATGAATTCAAGTTTCATGAACTAGTTCAAAGAAAGTAACAGAAAAATTGAACGTCCCTTTAATTTGTGACATAATCTGCTATCCCTCCCAACACTGCTCCAATTACATGTATATATTTAGCAGTGTTTAAATGATGAAAACAAATTAAGTACCTTAAAAACTGACTTCAGTTCTTCTTCTCCACGTACAATCAAAAACAGACTCCAATAACAAGTAACTGGTATCACACATTCTAGTAACACGGGCTTCAAAATCTTGTCCACAGGAACAAACTCGCGAAATACGTACTTTTCCACTACATGGAAACATAAACGACCAGCTAAGCAAATCGATATATTTAATACCTAATATGCACATCAAATACTCAGTAGTTACTACGTTCACCACAGTAAAGAGATAGAGGAGTTTACCTAGCATAGTAAGTTTCAAGTTGAATGCCAAAAGCTGGCATAACCACGACTAACTCTGCAAATATAAAATGGAGTGAAAACATTGCTTCTTAAGAATATAGCAGGCTTAGTATAGACTTTGGTCATCTTCATGCACAATAAAAAATGAAACAGAATCAGTTAAGAGGACCAAAAGCCTTGCCACTCATATTCTCACCTCTCTCAACAGGCTTTTGAAGCAGCCACTTTACAAGGAATGCATCCAAAAGAAAGCTCCAGTAAACAATGATAATTGAATGTTCCTGCTATATAGATGGTGTTATGCCAAGATACTTCTGGCAAGCATTATAAAATAGCCAAGAGCGAAGAAAAACACAGATTTCTGAAAATTGGATATAAGGTACCTTTGAATCTTTGGCTTGTGGAATGCTGCTGAATGTCCTCCTTGTTGCTCTTCTTCTTCCTCCATTAGCCTATTCAATTTCTCCTCCCAGCTGGAATCGGTTGGTGATCTTACTTTCTCCTGGATTAAGGTGCTGTGCTTCTTGTTAGTTTCCAAAGTGCCAGCAGCAGGTTGATCATAGCTTCCACTTGATTTAGTGTTGTCTACTCTTTTGACAACTTTCCTTGCAGAAATTTCTTCTATGGAAACCACAAATTCGTTTTCAGCCATTTTGTTTTTTTCAAAATGAAAGCTCAAAAGGCATTAGCTTGCAGCTTTTGCCATTTTCTCACAGATCAAAACTCCATATATATATGCATGACAGAAACTGATTATATATAAAAATCCTATAGATGCATGCGATTACTACATTTTGGATATATAACTGAAGAATAAAGTTTGGTATCAAAAGTAGAAATATCTGTAACAGAGGTTGAATGCATGTGGACAGTGATTAGTTCAACTTGTATGCAAAGTTTGGCATTATTTTAATGAAAAGGTTTTCCATATGTAAACATAATAAAATAAAATTCCGACGAGTTCTTCCAAATCTCCTAGCAGACATATCAAAACAATAAATGCATCAGGTCCAATATAATCAAATCCCCAAAATTAGCTACCGCAAGAGAAGCTATATGGCAAAATTTCCTTTACAAACTAACAGAGCTAGGGAAATTAACAAAATATAAGATACAACAACTTTGAAAAGTAATAGGCATTCTAAAATTTGCAATCAAAATATAACCTGATTCACCCGAAATGAGATCAAACTGATGCAACAACAAAGCCGATTGAAGCAGATGAACAGAGAAGAAAACTTACAGATGAAGAAGAAGTACGGACATATATCAGAAAGGAAAAAAAATCCGATTGAAGCGGAAATGTACCCGTCACAAAATATAGTTTTCTGTGTTGGAAATTTCAAATTCCATCACAATTGTGGATTCATTTTCCATTATTTGTGACAAATTTTTTGCCGTCACAAATTCAGCTGCGCGGGAACAAAATTTTGAATTTTTGTTTGCATTTAGTGACATAAAATGACAAATGTCGTCACTAATTGCCTTCCAAAAATATTAAGAAAATTATTTTCATTTCTATGACAATTACTACCCTGTCACAGTTGCTCTAAACATTTAACCGGCACTGTTGGTAACCGGCACTATTGCTTCCTTAAGGTGAAGAGGGGAGTACTTTATCTGTTTTTTACTGTGCGTAGCCTTACTTCTTTGACATTGCATAAATTAATTTTGACCGATGCATTTGCTTTGACAAAGAAACAATGTCGCTAACTACTGGAGACCTTGGCTATTGTTTTCGATCTGCTTGAGATCAAATTAAAACCAGTTCTAGAGAAAGCTCAAGTGACAGCTTGGAGGGGAAACGGAAGCGAGGCAGGCGGCAGCTCTCGGAACTCTATCAGATTCCAGCTCTGTCATAGGTTCCGCAGAGGATCACCGATCATTTCCCATCCGTCGGCCCCAATCATTCGCCGTCCGCCGTTCTCTTCCACTGGTGAGGCCTGCGGTTGTTTGTTTTTTGCTAGTGATTTGTGCTACATTTAGTTTGGGGGGAGCTAAACCCTCCCCGCATCTCATTTTCTATAATGCAATACGCACCATGAGATAGCATTTTGTTTTGCAAAAACCAATTTCCTAATGTTAGACTACCCCCCCTGTGCGTGAACCCATGAGCATTTCTTTTCGAGCTGCTAAAATGTCAAGAAGAGTGGATTTTACAGCACCACTTGGACCAACAATAGCGAGGATTTGAAATGGATAGGCAGTGAAAGAGACATCATGGAGGATGTAAGTTGGTGGGGCAGAAGTGCATGGCTTGAAGAGGAGATTTAATGGTGGAAAGGAAGGAGTTGTTGACTTGGTGTAGGGGATTGATGAGGCTATTAATTCATAGGTTTTTACAGCAGGAGATGGTGATGGTGATGGTGATGGTGATGGAGATGGTATTGGTGGTGGTGGTAGGGATTGCTGGTCATCCATGGAGGCTAAAAATGAGGATGTTGAGGGAGAGAAAATTTGGGTTGGAGAGAGTGAGAGATGTTGAGGTGTATGATCTTGATCAAGGTTTCCATGTTGGTTGTGGGATAAGAAGATTTTGAGAATTAAAAAGTTTAGGGTTTCCCTTAATTGTTTGAATTAAGATGTATATTATAGAATTCGTGTTTAAAACTAAGGCAATAAAATTTTAGTATCAACTTTTAACTTTAGCTTAGCTTGGAAGTGAAAAACCAACTTGCTACGTACATTTATATAAGATTGAAGTAAATATATAAGGTTAAAAAACTTTTTTTTTAAGAAATGTTTCAAAATTTTGTATGATAATAAATATTGGTCTCCATTTGTAAATCATTTGAAAAAAATTTATTGTCCTTCAATTTTTTTTTATTTTTTATTTTTGTCTTAGTTA
Source organism: Ochetophila trinervis (assembly GCA_003254975.1). Classification (NCBI taxonomy): domain Eukaryota; kingdom Viridiplantae; phylum Streptophyta; class Magnoliopsida; order Rosales; family Rhamnaceae; genus Ochetophila; species Ochetophila trinervis. Next base: position 60,273 of record QANX01000823.1, on the reverse strand, counting down.
ATGATTAATTGCATGGTATATATGTCTCTCCCACTAATACTCACATTTGAATTTCTATAATTTATTTACTTTTTCTTTCATTTTTAATTTTCCTATCCTTTGAGCCATTGTGAAATCTTCATAGAAAGTGACATGAAAAACAAGAAGAAACAATGACAACAAAAGAGTGACATAACAGCATGAAAAATGTTTTATAGGATGTCTTTAGAGGAATATATCCAGTTTAAGAAATAAGCCAAAATAACAGAGCTATAGAAATTTTGCACCTATTAGTTTGGCAACATGAATTTAAGGAATTATAATAACTTAAAAGGAATGTGGAAGTGGAATAATTAGCTAGCCCATATTTCCATTCATAAGATTTTCCATATGTATATATATTTAAGTTTGATATACAATGTGTGCTTTTAGAGGGATAAATGTAGATCTTAAAGAAGAAAAAGTGCTTGTAAAAATGAGTTTGCTATTGGAGATGAGGAATGACTTGGGAACCGCATGGATTTGATTCCTGGCTATATTCATCAAAGAATTAAAGTGTAAATTGTTTGATACATTCCTTCTATCGTTGAAGCTATTTTATTTAAGCATTAAGTTTTCTATTTCATTGCAATACTTTTTATTAACTGTACTCTTACATTTATTGTTTTCATATACATAAGTGCATGCATGTGTCAAGTGTTTTTATTGGCAAGTGAATATTTTTTAATCTAAAAATACATAGGTGAAAATGCAATATAATCCATGAAGTAGTGAAGAAATCTTAGAAAATGGTGTTATTCTAATTCTCTGCTAATAAAAATGCAATCTTAATTATTTCGATCATTAATTTACATAAATGATACGTATAGATATATATATATACATATATATATATATGTATATGTACATTTATTTGCTTCCTCTGCCACAAGTTATATTTGGTTAATATAAAAATTGAAAAAGGAATAGAAGAGGAAGTTATATTTCTTGGTGACAATGATTAATGCATGAAAAACACCCTGTTTTCCTCTGTAAAGTGTAGCATTTTGCCAACTTTTCCCCATGTGATTTCTTTTCCCCCCGATAGAATTTTCTAACATTATGCATAATCAAAAGAAAGGTAATGCATGAAGGCATAAGCCCAAGGAAATAATTGGTTTTCTCCTGTACATATTTAAATTTGTGTTTAAATTTTGTGTTTGTCAAAGTAAAAGAAGAAACTTCACATCAAGTAGAATTTGGCACAATTTAAGTTTAGAACAATGCACCATCAATTACTCATATATTCAATATTATTTTCTATATTATTTTTATTAGTAAATTCTAATTGTTATTTATGAACTTGGCTTAAAAGATCTACTCCCAATTTTTCTTATTGACCAACAATTATTCTAAGAATGAAATTCGATCTACTGAAGTTTGTTACATTGAGTCGGGTTCTCATGGTAATAGCTGGGCATGTTCATATACATTCTTGGTTTTTAACTACAATTGACGAAAACACTATGCTATTCTGATAATCTTGCATTTCAAAGTTCTAATAACCATTTGTTTTATGCTACAGCTCTACGAGACCATTGTGGCTTCAAGTTTCCAAGTTAGGCTTTTATTTCCAGATACATAACGCAAATTTATTTAGTCTCTTGATCACCTCATTCATATGGAATGATTAGTAGTGCTTACTTACGTGTGAATGTAAATTGTGCTATGTATCCATCGTTTATCTTTCATTGTCTATTTCCGAATATTTTTAAATGCTCAAGCTTTCAAATGCATGTTTGTTATGCTGCAATTGTGATGTTGGTTGACGAATCACAAATTCATTTCACTACTTTCAATACTGCTGAATTTGTTTGGGTTATATGCAAACATGTTTATTGTTGACAACCGAATGCATTTGGAATTCCTTTTGCCCTTGCAATTCTGTGTCTTTAATCTCGGAACTCACAGCCGTGGCTTGTTCCACTCAAGCCCTTGTCGCACTGCTTCTGTTTGAACATAAAGATGGATAAGAGTTGGATGCAATTGCGTAATAGATCACTCCCGGAATATGTTAATGGAGTCAAGGAATTCATTAATTTTGCAAACAACAATATGGAAGATGAGGAGAAAATCAAATGTCCATGCTACCAGTGTAACAACTACTACTTCTTATTCCCGGATCAGGTACACGACCACTTGATTGTGTACGAAATGCTCATGTCATACGATCCATGGGTGTATCACGGTGAGACCTTAAGCCCCCATCTCCATGAAGACATGATAGATGATGAAGCTTCGCTCGACGGTGACGATGATGGCTTTGGGGACGGGACATGGGCAATGCTAAATGATTTGAACAATGAGGCTTTATTTACCGAATGGACAAATTAATCAACATCTAATCCTGTCCAAGTTGAATGTCAAGTTAACTCAACTCCTTTTGCTAAGTTATTCCATGAAGCTTCACAACCAATGTTCAACGGGTGTAAACTTTCAAGGATTTCGGTCCTCGTTAAGCTGCTGCACTTAAAGACATTGAATGGATGGACAAACAAATCATTTGACATGCTATTGCAACTACTAAACATAATACTTCCAGCTGAGTTCAGTCTACCTTCTTCATACTACAAGGCAAAACAAGTCATCAGAGATATCGGTCTCCACTATGAGAAAATAGATTCCTGCAAGAATGATTGCATATTGTATTGGAATGAATTTAAGGACTTGGATGTCTGCCCAACATGTAATACACCGCGTTATAAGGACCATCCATCTAGTAACAAAAAGTGGCACATAAGATACTAGGATATTTCCCATTGGCTCTACAGTTGCAGCAGATTTTTGTATCCAATAAAACAGCCCGTGACATGAGGTGGCACCATGAAATGCGAGTTGAAGATGGCACACTAAGGCACCCGGCCAATTATGAAGAATGGCAGAAGTTTGACGAATCTTTCCCCTTATTTGCTAGTGATCCAAGAAATGTGAAGCTTGGACTTGCTGCCGACGGTTTTAACCCGTTCGATAACAAGTCAACACCTTATACATGTGACCGGTTATTGTTGTCCCATATAATTTACCATCGTGGAAATGTATGAAGGACCCATTTCTCATGTTGTCTTTGCTAATCCCGGGTCCATCAGCGCCGGGGAATGATATCTATGTCTATCTTCAACCACTAGTTCAGGAATTGAAACAACTATCGGATGAGAGCGTGCAAACATTTGACGCAGCAACTAATGAACTATTTCAAATGCAGCCGCTCTGTTGTGGACTATTAATGATTTCCCTGCTTATGGAAATCTATCGAGCTGGTCTACAAAAGGGAAACAAGCGTGTCCTATATGTAATGTTGATGCCTCTTTCCTCTACTTCAAACATGGCCACAAAATTGCTTACATCAGACATAAACGTTTCATACCAGTTGGCCATCGGTTACGGAACAACTGATGTTACAGTAGTAGGGAGTTTCGAGCACCGCCTAAGGTTTTGTCTAGGGATGAAATTTGGGCTCAACTTCAAAACGTTAGCCAACCCACTTTTTGTAAATTGTCTTGTGGTTGAAGAAAAAGGAAGCATGATGATTCAAATCATAATTGGCGCAAAGTTTCCATCTTTTTTGATTTGCCATACTGGCGAAGTCTTCAATTACAGCATAACCTGGATGTTATGCATATTGAAAAGAATGTGTGTGATAGTTTATTAGGAACACTCATGAGCCTTAAAGGAAAGACGAAGGATACCTACAATACTCGCTTGGATTTAGAGGCTTTGGGCATTATGCAAGACCTCCATCTAGTACGCACGGATGGAGCCGTGTATTTGCCCCCTGCTTGCTACATGCTCAATGATGCTGAAAAAAGAAAAGTTTGCCAATTCCTTCTTGATGTGAAGTTTCCCGATGGGTATGCCTCCAACATTTCAAGGTGTGTTAACATGAGTGAAACAAAAATATCCGGCTTGAAGAGCCATGATTGTCACATCCTTATGCAGAGGTTGCTTCCAATTGCACTGCGTGGAACCCTCCGCAGAGATGTTTGTACAGCGATAATTCAGTTGTGCTTGTTCTTCAGAGAGTTGACTTTGAGGACGTTGACAAAAGAATCTTTATTACACATTGAGCAGGGCATTGCTATTACATTGTCTGCTCTAGAGAAGATGTTTCCCCCTTCATTTTTCGATGTCATGGTCCATTTACCAATTCACCTCGCATGAGAAGCAATACTAGGGGGACCGTGTCAATATCGTTGGATGTATCCTTTCGAAAGGTAATTCTTCAAACATATTGACTTCGTTATTCTAAAGTAGATGCCTCTGGTACACTTTCGCACACATTTATAATTTTCCATTTTCCACTTTGTAGGTACTTACACAAGCTAAAATGTTATATCCGTAACAAAGTGCGGCCCGAAGGATCGATTGCCGAGGCTAACATCGCAAATGAATGTCTTCTCTTTTGCTCCATGTATCTTAGTAATGTGGAGACAAGGTTTAATAGACCAGAAAGAAACTACGATGTCAATGTATCTAATGAGAGGTCTACATTTTCTACATTCTCGCATAAGGCCCATGGTCTTGGCGGAAAGAATATAAAGAGCTTGATATGATCGAGTGGATGAAGATCCAATGGTATGTTTTGAACAATTGTACCGAAGTCCTTCCATATATTGAGTAAGTAATACGCAAATACATATAATCCACTATTGAAGTTTATGTTCATGATTTTAACAAAGTATAGGGTTTTGTAAATTTCACTACGTAAACTTCTAATTGTAGTGAACATAGAGAACAAGTCAGAGGTGAAATTACTACAGACATTCATGCGTACCAGCAGACACATTTTCCTAGGTGGCTGCTACAGCAGGTATGCATCTCGAAATAAAATTTTAGATATCTATAGCACTTCCAGTATCTGTTAAGCATTTTAATATGAGTTGGTGGTTGTGTTCCGTAATATGCAGCTGCGTGATTTTGATGCCGGCGACGTTGATGGTACAGTCGACAATATGAAACGGCTTGCTAGAGGACCCGATAAGAGAGTTGTTCGGTACAGTGGCTGCCTTCTAGGTGGACATAGGTTTCGCACAATCTATCTCAACAGATGTCGAGAAACACAAAATAGCGGTGTGGTCGTTAAAGCCGAGCACGGTGGTGAAGAAATGAACTTCTACGATGTACTCCGGGATGTCTATGAGCTTAGCTATGGAGGAGAACATCAGAAAGTCTTCATTTTCAAATGTGATTGGTGGGACCTTGGCAGCCGAAGTAGATTCACCACTGATGAATTTAATATCCTAAGTATAAGAGCATCAAAGACATGGTACAATAATGACCTTTACGTACTCGCAGCTCAAGCAGAGGAGGTTGTATATCTATCAGACCCAAAGATGGGAAAGGGTTGGGTTGTTGTTGAGCGGGTGCCGCCACGCAACTTGTATGACATTCAAGTAACCAAACCAGTCGTCGATACATTGGTGGACGATGCTTATCAACAGAACGAGTGTGTTGGCGACTTGGACATAACTTTGGGAGAGGATTTTTCATAGACGAGAAGGACGGATATGGATGGTCTGCTTGTTAGTGTCTCGGGAGTTGAGAGGAACGAGGGTGTGCATTGTGACAACACAAGTAGTCATAATGGATCCTGTCCTGAGGACTCTGATGGTGATTCATAATTTCATTGTAACATTATTGAGTTAGGCATGCATATGTCGCTATTGACGGTTATGTATTTTGCGTGTCATGTTATAGTTTGTGTTGTAATGAAACTACTGTGACGTTTGCATATTGAAATTGCCTTGATGGATGTCGTAACATATGTACTGTTCTAATATTTATGTTACACGACCACTTGATTGAATTTATGCAAGTTGGATATAATCACTTGCTAGCCAGCTATAATGTTGGGTAAGAAGCTACCATTGTGACGAGGGCAAAGCACAACCAAACACGAAAATGGGGGGAGAAACACGTTCCGGACTGCACAGGTTTAAAATTCTAACACTTATTTACGGTTGGTCTAACTTTTTTACTAAATTCATCAACATTTTTTGTAATGTATAATGGACTAACGTTGATTAAGTAAATTGTTTGCAATTACCGTAGGGAATGAATGGGTTAGTGTGCGTAGAGGAGAAGCATATAGTGTGCAAAGCACCGCACCGACACCCGTACGTGAGACGACATCGACACAGAACGTTTCATGTGTTGGACCAAACACAAAAGGTAGTAAACATAAACAATTTTCTGCCCCTAATGGGATTGTCGTAATGAAATTATGGTTTCTATTCTTAATTTGTATAGGCAATGGCATTGCATTGTCTCAACCATTGCCTCCGGTACGGCGAATGTCCAGCTTTTTGGGAGTGTAGGTGATAGTGACGAATCTCATTCTCCTGTTTTAAATTAGTAGTACATTTACATTATAATTTAAAGTGAAGTCATACTATTTTTTCCAGAAGCTAACCACACAATGCGCCAACATATGTTGGCGACGTGTGAACTTATTGATTGTGTTAACTATATATGATTTCATGAATGTAACCATTATAGACACACAAACCATATCATAGTTGATTTTTATTCTTGTACATGCATTTTCGTGTTTGCAACGAAGCTGTTTTTTTATTGTTGATGTAGGAGTGTGCGCGCCTCAAACAAGCCATGTGTTACGTAGTTTTCCACGGGAAGCACGAGCGTTTCGTGCAACATCTATTCGTCGCAAATGCATTGTCGAGCCAATGATTGTGGACTACAGTAGTATTGGAAGCGAAAGTAATGACGATGATTTTGATGCCATGCTTGCACCCTCATCTTTGCTATGTGATGATGCTGTAGACCCGCCCCAAGATGAGCATCACGATGTTAGCGCACAGAACGATGATGATGAGACGGTGCCATCGGAAACTACTAATGACTTGGATGTTGGTGAGCGTGGACACATGGAAGGCGTCCATGGAGGTGAACATACTGCTGCCCCAACAACTTCCAACGGTAAGCAAGCGTTATGTTTTGGACATGTATTTGTGGGATTGATAATAATGTGCATGTCAAAAAATGTGTTTGTTGGTGTTGGGAAAAAAGCTTTGTTAAACCACTAGTATCAACCATTATCTATTTGCAGCTACAGCACCGGTGAGGAAGCGTGGACCAACTAGAAGTCTTACCGTATTGAGGAAGAAGTACCCCAATATGGGGAATATGAAGGTTACAGTTCCCAAGCATGTGATACGTTTTGTTGGTGAATTCTCTCAAGAAATCACCACTGAAATTAGGGCACTGATAAGAAGCAAAGCCCTGCCTCATGTTAATGAATGGAGTGACATCCCAAACAATAGGAAAGAAGAGATCTTTGACGAATTAAAGGTGAAGACATGTTTTTACACTTAAATTGGATGAAAAATAAATATATATGTGAACTTATTAATATACTTGATCAACCAAGGCGTCATATGTGAACTTATTTAACTATGTGAAACTTTTTTGCAGAGGAACTTTGACTTAGGTGACAAACCACACCACTACGAAGTACTGCACAACCAGATGAAGAAACAATTCGCAGCTAGAGATATAGGCTGAAAGAGAGGTATGATAAGTGTAGCACGGAGGAAGAAGTTATCGCTGCTTGTCCGAGAGAGGTTGCGTTGCATGAATGGCTTTTGTGTGTTGAGAGGTTCAAATCTGACAACTTCAAGGTATCACCAATATTAGTAACTATACAAGCGTTTGAAATATTTCAAATTCATCTTGCTAACGTGTGACTTCGAAGTGCAGAAAATGAGTGCAATGAACAAAAGGAATAGAGGTACAGAACGAATTAATCATAGTTCGGGCACGAAGTCGTTTGCTAGACTTGCAGCCGAGGCCACGCAGCCGGTAAGATTGAGTTTTGATGTCTACCTTGAAGTGTAAAATTTTTGCAGCAAACTAATTCATGAACTTGTATACTTATTAATTGAATAGGACGGATCGGTGGACCGGTATTCATTGTGGTATACCACCCACTACAACGCAACCAAGAAGAAATGGGTGGATGAGAAGTCCAAAGCGGTTTATGTGAGTATCCCTAATCGTACATCAACTTGCTAAAAAATCCACGGGTTTCATTGTAACATTATTGAGTTAGGCATGNTTTGTTGATATATTTAGTGAGGCCTTGGTTGACGAAGGATTTTATTGAATATATATATAAATATATAAGGACAACCGATGCATTTAGTTGATGTTAACGTAGGACATCTTGCAATCTTTAAGTTCATGAATGTACACATTGACGATATAAATGATATAATTGCAACGATTTATGGAATAAAAAGGAAAACATATACAAAATTCGTACTTATACATGGTGTTGTTTTTTATACAAGAGGAGTTAATAAGGCTGAGAGATTCGGAGGAGGGGTTAGAGTTGACAACCGATGAGATATTCGACAAGGTGATTCCTCCTAAATGTGGCCATCAAGTTGGCATGGGACTTGGCCCAATACATCATTTAAAGCGAGGACGAATTGATAAGGCTGCGGTAGTTTTTGGTCAGACTTCCCAGGGGATCACCCATCCTAGGAATGCTCCCACTGGAGCACGCTAAACCCCAGAGTTCTTCCAACTCTGAAGCCAAACGCTCTGAAAAGGCCTTGGTTGTTAAGAGAGTGCTCACTTTACATTTGAACCATTACCACATGACCCCCTTCCACACCCGGGCGATGTGGGATTGGACACCAATCTCTGCCAGTAAGGTAGCCTGCCAGTGCCCCTACACCCGCCCACACTTACCCTGGCTCTTGGATCCAATCTCTGCCAGTAAGGTAGCCTGCCAGTGCCCCCCTACACCCGCCCATACTTACCTTGGCTCTGGATCCGGGTTGTCACAATCCACCCCCCTTTGGGGCCCAGCGTCCTCGCTGGCACATTTCCGGCCGGGTACAGGCTATGATACCATTTGTAACACCACACTCTCTCTCCAACCAATATTGTCTCCAATTTAGCCACCGCACTTCAGATGGTATGGAGTTTTTGGTCAGACTTCCCAGGGGGTCACCCATCCTAGGAATGCTCCCACTGGAGCACGCTTAACCCCAGAGTTCTTCCAACTCTGAAGCCAAACGCTCTGAAAAGGCCTTGGTTGTTAAGAGAGTGCTCACTTTACATTTGAACCATTACCACATGACCCCCTTCCACACCCGGGCGATGTGGGATTGGACACCAATCTCTGCCAGTAAGGTAGCCTGCCAGTGCCCCCCTACACCCGCCCACACTTACCTTGGCTCTGGATCCGGGTTGTCACAATTTCCAGTTGACAAACAGGTGAATGAATTTTTTGATGTCATAGAAGCCCTTTTTGGTGAGTCCTGACTTCTATTTGTGACACATTGCTACTAGGTTATGCAATATACATAAAATGTTGAAGTTGGGAAGACGTTTTTTGACAATTAACAACTATGTATATTTTGAGAATGTTGTGACATGTTTGTACATGGAAAGATGGTTGCTGAATTTTTATTTTTTGGGTTATCCAAATGTTTAGCTAAATTTTTACTTCAAGCATTAGTGTGGTGGAAGTGCTTGAATGAAAAATTTGTGCAACCTGATGGTCAATTCGATGTTGTGTATATATTTAATGAATTAGGGTATGTAATTAGTAATGCTTGTGGAAGAATTGATGATGAATTTGTATTTCCAATTATATGCAATGTGTTAGCCATCCATTTTGGATTGAGATAGCATTATGATATAGTGCCAGAGATTTTTCAGCTACAGAGACAGGGAAAACGTGGAAACACGCTAAATACTCACAAATTCCTATTATTTCTAACATTATACATATATATTCCGTCACAAATGGGATATTGTGATGGAAAACCGCAACGAAACCGTCACGAACATTGCATTAGAGAAGAAATATTGACAAAAAACCGTCACCAACGCGTCACGAAAACAATGTATAAGTGACGGCTGAGAACAGTGACAATTATATATCTGTGACTGGGAACCATCACAACAACAATGTTTAAGTGACGGCTGAGAACGACGACAATTGTATATCCATGACGGTAAACCATCACAAAACCGTCACAACAACAATGTTTATGTGACGGCTTCGAATAGTAACAATTATATATCAGTGACAGAAACCCGTCACACAGTTGTCATAGAAGAGTGTGGTTGGCGACACAAAATAAGGGGTCACAGTTGGGCAACTGTGACAGGAATCCGTCACAAAGTCGTGACTAAGCCGCACAATTGTCACGGTTAGTTGGCCATCACAATTAAGTAACAGTGACGGTTAGCCGTCACACTACTATCACAAATGTTGTGATTGCGATGGAAGAGGATTCGTCACTTAATCCTTGCCGACGATGGCTCGCTGGAAATCCATAATGGATTGGCATATAAGTGACGGTTTGATGCCGTCACTTAAATTACATTTTTTGTGACTATAAACAGTAAACGGTCACTGAAGAGAATTTGTGCCGGGGCTATTGCGACAGAACTGTGACGGGTTAGTTACCGTCACAGTTTGTGGATTGTGTGACGAATCCGTCACACATACTATACGTTGTGACGAATTTGCTTCTGTCACAGAAAAGCTCTTTTTTTTGTAGTGCGTTAGAAACATTAAGCCTGTATATTGGAGAGACACGTCTAACGTGGTGTCCTAAACTTAGAGTAGTCTAGAAATCATTTATTAACCTTAATAAGGGTATATAAATAATATTAAGTAAATTAAATATAAACTCCTAAATAATAAAATCATATTTAATTAGTATATATTATAATAATAAAATAATAATAATAATAATAATAATAATAATAATAATAATAATAATAAAGAATAAGGTTTTTGAATCTTTATTTCCAACAATTTCTCCTTGTTTATTGTAACTATCTATGATTACAGTTTTGGATAGTATCTTAATAATGACTTATTTTTCTAAATTATATTTAAGGCAAACATGACATGTATCATTGAGAATTGTATAGCTGCAATTGTTGAAACAATTATCCATCGTACAGTGGAAAAAATTTCTCATGAGATGGGTTATGTGTTTCAATACAAACGTAACATAGGCAACCTGATAACAGAAACCCAGGATCTAAATTTTGTGGAGAAAGGGAATTGGGAATCAGTTGCTTGTGCCACAAGAAATTGTGAGAAAATTCCTAAAGTAACCATGAAGCGGCTATACGAAGCAAAGGAAATCACTAAACAAGCTGAGAAGTTTTTAGGAGATGAAAACCATGCCAAGATAAGATGCACTATGAGAGGGTTGTTGTCCCTGAATTTGGTGTGTTGACGCTATCGACTAAGCAAGAGAGCTAAGAAGATGGGTGACTCTGCTACTAAATCAGATTGAAGGTCGAGTCTGACAACAATATCTCTTACCGTCCCCATCTCCCGATTGGTTTCAAAAATAAGAGTTAAATAGAGTTTGAAACAAGAAAAAAATTGTGTCTGAAATTATGGAGGCACTTGAAGATGGTAATGTCAGAATGATTGGGGTGCATGGCATGCCTGGTATAGGTAACACCACACTTGTTAAAGAAATTTCAGCAAGGGTCTTAGACAATAAGAAGTTATTCAGTGATTATGTTCTTGTTACTGTTTCAAATACTCCAGACATTAAACATATTCAAAAAGAAATTGCAGAGAGGCTTGATCTAAAACTTGAAAAGGAAACCATACCTGAAAGAGCACTTTTGCTATAAAAGAGATTGAAGCTCGAAAATAAGTTGTTGATAATTATAGATGAAGTTTGGAATGACCTTAAGCTTGAAGATGTTGGAATAGTTTTTGAAAGTGATGATAAGAGATGCAAGATTTTATTCACCTCTAGATTTGACGGTTGTTGTCTACTAAAATGGGTGTTGACAGAATATTCCAAGTTGGACTTTTAGAAAAGGCTAAAGCATTGAATTGGTTCAACCATTTAGTGGCTAAATCAATTGAAAAAAATTATGAATTCCTACGTCTGAAAATGACATTGTTAATGAATGTGCATGTCCTCCAATTTCCATTGAAAAAATTGCAAGTACACTAAAAGATCGTGAATTGCCTTTTTGGAGGACCGCTTTAAGACAAATACAGAGATCTGACCTGGCAGGTATCGACGAAGACATCAATGAAAAAGTGTACCATCCTATCGAATTATGTTATAATCATTTAGGGGATGAAGAAAACTTATTACTTTTGCTTTGTGGTTTGCATGAAAAAGATAAAAGCATATCAATAGAGGATTTGATGAGATATTGTATGGGATGGGACATGTTTACAGATGTTGACACATTGCAACGTGCAAGAGATAAAGTGGACAATTTAGTCTTTAAAATAAAAGATCATTCTTCGTTATTGGATGGTGACTATCACCATACTGTTAAACTACACAATGTTATCCGTGACTTTGTCATTTCAATTGCAAGAAAAAGTCATATGCATTATTTTAGAGATGCTTCTAAGTTAAATCGCATTGAAACAAAAGCTTTTGAAGACTTAAAGGCTATTTCGCTGCTTTATGGTTATAAGGTGCCTCAGCTACTTCGTGGAGGGTTGGAATATAAACAGTTTGAGTTAATTTTGATTTGGCGAAATGAAGCTTCCAAAATTCCAGATGATTTTTTTGATAAAACAAAAAAGCTTAGAGTTTTATATTTGACTTGTCGGTATGGTAATTTAAAAAGGTTACCTTCATCTTTGAGTTCTCTCAGAAGTCTCCAAACATTGTGTTTATATGGCTGTTATGTGTAAGACGTATCTTTAATTGGAGGGCTCAAAAACTTGGAAATTCTTGACATTTCAGAGTCCAAAATCAAGGAATTACCAGCAGAAATTGGACAACTTACTCGTTTACGCATGTTGGATTTGCATGATTGTAATCAACTTGAAGTCATTCAACCCAATGTCATATCAAATTTGACATCTTTAGAAGAGTTGTATGTGGAAAGGAGTTTCAAGAAATTGGATCGACTTCAAGGAGGCAATGTGGACAAAAGAAATGCCAGTCTTAATGAGCTAAAACATTTGGATAAATTGACCACTTTACATTTAGAAATAGTTGACATCAAGGCGATGCCTAAACTGAAGCTCGGGCCTTGGATGAAGCCACTGAACCGAGGCTGAAACTCGGGACCTAAGTCGAGGCCACGAAGCCGAGGCTGAGGCTGGTGCCTGAACGGAAGCCATTGAGATGGGACTGAAGCTCAGGCCTTGGACGAGGCCACGGAACCGAGGCTGAAACTCGGGACCTGGGTCGAGGCCACGGAGCCAAGGTTGAGGTTGAGGCCTGAGTGGAAGCCATTGTAATGGGGCTGAAGCTCAGGCCTTGGACAAGGCCACGGAACCGAGGCTGAAACTCGGGACCTGGGTCGAGGCCACAGAGCCGAGGCTGAGGCTGGGGCCTGAGCAGAAGCCATTGTGATGGGGCTGAAGCTCGGGCCTTGGAAGAGGCCACGGAAAGAGGCTGAAACTTAGGACCTAAGTCAAGGCCACGGAGCCGAGGTTGAGGCTGGGGCCTGAGTGGAAGCCATTGTGATAGGGCTTAAACTCGGGCCTTGGATGTGGCCATGGAACCGAGACTGACACTCGGGACCTGGGTCGAGGCCATGGAGCCGAGGCTGAGGTTGGAGCCTGAGCAGAAGCCATTGTGATGGGGCTGAAGCTCGGGCCTTGGACGAGGCCACGGAACCGAGGCTGAGGTTGAGGCTTAAGTTCGAACCTAGGTGTAATTTGAGGACTTAGGTGTAGTTTAGCGACCCGGGGCAAGCTCTAAAGGTTGTAACATGGCTTAGGCATCTTTAGCATCCCTTAGCGTTTCTCCTTCTATTCGGGAGATGGTCATCATAATAGTGAGCTGCTTCTCTGTTTTAGATGTCTCGCCTTTCACCAAGCGGTGGTGGTGGCAGTTCGAGTCGTCCCTTGTCTAGTCAGCCCCTAAGTTTCCAAACCCTCATTGACCCCGTGCCCAGGCCTTTCAGGCCCAATATTTTTTACGAGCCACCATACACCCACACTTGAGGGCTATTGACATCTCGCAGATGGTGGAGATTTCCGATTCCTCAGATTCTGAGTCTGCCAGTACGCCTGGGGCCAAGGAACGTGTGAGTTCCTCTACTGCTGCCGTTGATGTAGCTGGATCTTTTCAGGAGAGAGAAGAGGTGAGAGTTCCAGAGGGGACTTGGAGCTATGACGAGGTGAAGTCCAAGCTTACCCAAGCTGACTTGGACCAATTGAGGCCATACTACTTGGTGCCCAACGAGGTCACTCTTCGGGTACCCGAGGATGATAAGCTGCCTAGCTCTCCTCCCGCCAGAGAGATTTCCCTTAACAGGTGGTTCTTTAAATGCAGGCTGAGGCTGCCACTTCCACCGTTCGTTCGTCGCCTGCTTCACGATGTCAGGCTAGCGCCTCTTCAGCTCAACCCCATTGCGTGGAGAGGGATTTACTGCTGCCTCATGCTATGGCAGGAATGCTTCGACATCGACCCAACTCCTTCCGAGATTCAGGCGTGTTTCGAAACCAGGTCAGCTGCCAACAGGGTCGGCTCCTTCTGCTACTACCCCCGGCGAAAGAAGTTTCTTCAGAAGCTGCCTGATGCTTCGAACTGGCAACGGGAGTGGTTCTTCAATGGTGGGGACTGGGAGAACCTGGGCTCGGAAGCTGGGGCCGAGCTTTCAACTCCTCGTGAGTTTTGCGGGAGTAACCAAAGGTGGAGTTCGTCCATGCCCTTTTTAAACGAGCCCAGTAGGTCTAGGGTTGACCACATCCTTAGCCTGGACTTGAGCGAGAGAGATCCTAGACTTCTTTTGATGGAGGCTAGGTTTGCCGGTGGTAGTACCCAGCTGCTTTCACTCCACTTTTGTTTATCTTGGCTTCCTTGTGGATGTTTGACTCTGGAAATGTTTGTTTGGTGCAGTGATGTCTTCAGCTAGCGGATTCAAGAGAAACTTGCCAGGTCGTCTGGACAGGACCCGGTCTTCCAAATCGACCAAAATCAGCCACGGGTCATCTGCTCGTCCTTCTGCCGCTGCTGCCAGTACTTCCCCCCTTCCTCCTCTCCCTACCAAGCCTGCTCACTCCAAGGATGTTCCTTCCAAGGACTCCAAAGGGGGGGCTAGCTCTCCTCAGCTTCGGTCAGGTGGAGAGCTGACGCCTGCGCTCAGGGCTAGTACTCAGTCCTCGAGAGGGGAGGATTTGACTTTAGAAGCAAGCAGGGGCGGAAAGGGCAAGTCATCCATTCATGAGGGTGACTTCATAAGTGTCTTGTCGAGGGAGATCGCTCCTGCTGAGGAGAAGCGGCTTTCTGAGCTTCCCGACCCCTCAGCTCCTGCTGAGGTTTTTCGTCAAGCAGCCTCGGTGATGGCTCCCATGGCTATGTCCTTGGTTACTAAGTTTGTTCGTTATTCACTAGTGTGTTGTTTTATTTGTTGTGCAGCTTGCTTTCATGACCTTCAAGCTCCAGGACCGAGTTGCTCGCTATAAGGAGAAGGCTGCAGCTGCTGGTAGCAGCTTGAAGGAGAATCTAAAAGAGCTGGAGGATGCTAAAAAGTGTATAGCAAACTTCGAGCTTATGTTGACGAAGAAGGAGCTGGAGATCAAGCAGAGAGACAACGACCTTAAGTTGAAAGAGACGGAGCTGAAGTTGAATGAATCAGAGCTGAAGAAGAAAGACCAGCTCCTTGTCTCCTCCACTACCCAGCTCAAAGAATACGTCAAAGAGTCGGAGGGGTTAAAGGCTGAGCATGTCAAAGAAACCGAAGGGCTGAAAGCTGAGCATGCTAAAGAAATTGAAAGGTTAAAAGCCAAGCTCGAGGAGATAAAGAAAACCCTTCAGTTGAAGG
This sequence comes from Ochetophila trinervis, assembly GCA_003254975.1. Classification (NCBI taxonomy): domain Eukaryota; kingdom Viridiplantae; phylum Streptophyta; class Magnoliopsida; order Rosales; family Rhamnaceae; genus Ochetophila; species Ochetophila trinervis. Next base: position 44,481 of record QANX01000823.1, on the reverse strand, counting down.
ATGATGAAATCTCGAGGCTGTTCGACGAAGCCGACAGGCAGTTCGATGCGGGGGCTGATACGGCCCTGGAGGTGATCAAGTTGAGGTTTCCAGACCTTGACTACAGCTTGCTGGATCAATCTCCGAGCCAGGCTCCAGCCCCTGATGCATCCTGCTCTGAAGTGCCCACTCCAGCTTCCCCGGTTCTTCCTTTGGGGCCAATTTCCTCGCCTTCAGCTCTCAGTTCTCCTCTTGCAGCTTCTGCAGTTTCTCCTCCGAGCTAAACTTCTTTCGCCTTTGCATCGGTTCCAGGCTCGCCCCACGATTGCTAGCTTTCATACCAACCTATTGTACATTTTACTTAGAATTTTTCTTGGCATGTTGAGGCCAACTATTGTACACATTTTAATTAATTTTTTTTTTGACATTGATACAATGATTTGTTAATGCTAAAGCTGATTCTTAATGGAAATTCCTTTTGATTCTTTGTGCGTCATTTTGCCTTTTGACTTAACTTTTTTTTTTTAATTTTGCAAAGTCGAGGCTGAGTTGGGTTGAACCTGCCTCTGGGCAGGTGAGGCACCCTTATAGCCCCCTACTCTTTCTTGTTTCTAGGATGAGACACCTCGAAGAGTTAGCACATGGGGTAGCCGTTTGTCGACTCAGCTCAACGAACTTCTGGCTGTCTGTCGAATTGATCTTAGCTGCGCGAATCATTGGCTCAGCTCGATGAGCCTTCAGCCTCTGAGGCACTTAGCCTCTCGGCTGCTTTAGCCTCCGGCTCCTAGTTGATCCGAGCCCAGCTCGGGGAGCATTCAGCCTCTTGGGGTTTAGCCCCCAGGCTGTTCTAGCCTTCAGCTCTTGGTTGATCCGAGCCCAGCTTGGGGAGCCTTCAGATTCTGGGGGTTTAGCCCCCCAGGCTGTTCTAGCCTCTAGCTCCTGGTCGATCCGAGCCTAGCTCGGGGAACCCTCAGCCTCCGAGGCACCTAGCCTCGTGGCTATTTTAGCCTCCAGCTCCTAGTCGATCAGAGCCCAGCTCGGGGAGCCTTCAGCCTCTGAGGCACCTAGCCTTGTGGCTATTTTAGTCTCCAGCTCGGGGAGCCTTCAGATTCTGGGGGTTTAGCCCCTCAGGCTGTTCTAGCCTCCAACTCCTGGTCGATCCGAGCCTAGCTCAGGGAGCCCTCAGCCTCCGAGGCACCTAGCCTCGTGGCTATTTTAGCCTCCAGCTCCTGGTCGATCCGAGCCCAGCTCGGGGAGCCTTCAGCCTCTGAGGCACCTAGCCTTGTGGCTATTTTAGTCTCCAATTCCTGGTCGATCCGAGCCCAGCTCGAGGAGCCTTCAGCTTCTGGGGGTTTAGCCCCCCAGACTCTTCTAGCCTCTAGCTCTTGGTCGATCCGAGCCCAGCTCAGGGAGCCTTCAGCCTCTGAGGCACCTTGCTTCGTGGCTGCTTTAGCCTCCAGCTCAGGGAGCCTTCAGCTTATGGGGGTTTAGCCCCCCAGGCTGTTCTAGCCTCCAGCTCGGGGAGTCCTCAGCTTTTGAGGCACCTAGTCTCGTGGCTGTTTTAGTCTCTAGCTCCTGGTCGATTCGAGCCCAGCTCGGGGAGCCTTCAGCCTCTGGGGGTTTAGCCCCTCATTGAACTTTAACTTGACTTTTCATAAGTAAATATTGGCACACGTTTCTTGAAAAAGAAATTTCATTTCATTGACAATACTATTGTGTCATACAAACAAAAGGAAATTATTACATGAACTATTTTAAATAAGTCTTCAAGTGTTCTGCATTCCACGAGTGGGCGAGGACTTTCCCATCTTCTCCCTCCAGTTGGTATGTTCTAGGTTTGATTACTTTTTTTACCTGTTACGGACCTTCCCAGGTTGGTCCCATTGCTCTAGCTCCATGCTCTCTGGTATTCATTGTAATTTTTCTCAGGACCAGGTCACAGGCCGAAAAGCCCTTTATTTCACCTTGGAGTTGTAGTACCTAGCCGATTGTTGCTAGTAGGCGGCTGCACGTACCTGAGCTAAATCCCACGATTCTTCTATCAAGTCTAGGTTAAGTCTCATTTGCTCTTCGTTCTCTTCTGGTTGGAAATGCTCAGTTAGGAAATTAGGCACTCCTATTTCAACTAGGATGATAGCTTCGATTCCAAAGGCTAAAGAGAAAGGGGTCTCCTTTGTCCCTGTTCTTGGAGTTTTCCTGTAGGCCTAGAGGATTTCAAGGAGCTTTCCAGCCCAAGCTCTTTTGTGCTTATCCAACCTGGTCTTTAGATTATGCTTAATGATCTTATTTGCAGCCTCAACTTGGCCATTAGCCTGGGGGTGGAATGGTGAAGAGAACGCTGCCTTGATTCCCAAAATTGAACACATTTCTCTGTAATTTTTGTTGTCGAACTGTCTGCCATTGTCTGTGACAATGGTATGGGGTATTCCGAAGCGGCAGACGATTGATTTCTAGATGAAGCTTGAAGTCTTAGCTTCGGTGATTGTTGAGAGGGGTTCCGCTTCCACCCACTTAGTGAAATAGTCGATTGCCACTATTGCAATTTCACCTGGTCATGCCCCGTTGGTAGTGGACCGATGAGGTCTACTCCCCATTGAGCGAATGGCCATGGGCTCTTGATAGAGGTGAGCTGCTCCGGTAGTCCTCTTTGGATGTTTGCAAACCTTTGGCAAGGGTCACATCTTCTCACGAACTTCCTCGCATCTCGTTGCATGGTTGGCCAGTAATAGCCTTGATGGACTATTTTATGTGCTAGCGACCTTCCTCCTGCATGGTTACCGCACACCCCCTCGTGGTCTTCCCTTAAGACGTAGTCCGCTTCTTCCTCCCCTAGGCACCTCAGATAGGGCAACGAGAAGCCTCTCTTATATAAAGCTCCATTGATGAGTGATGCGTGTCGTAAACACCAAAATTAATTACTGAATTTAAACACTACTGTAGTAGCAGCAAGTTCAGGTCGATTCCACAAAGACTGATAATCAAACTCAATCTATTCCAATTAAAGTAGAATTAAAAAGACAAAAGGGGGATTTTATGTTGGGAAGTTCAATTATTAAAGCAAACAAATTAATAAATATCGAAAATAACAATTGGAGAAAACCTTGGGTCAGAGTATCTTCAATTACTAAAGAACAGGTGATCACAGACAAAAATATATCCAAAAATAATCATTCAATGTTGGATTAAATAAAATAGCATGGCCAATTTTATTCTAACTCTCACAATTAATTAATTCAGATACGATCGTAAATTAATGCTAATTCTGAAATATCTAAACCAACGTGATCTAAATCAAATCAGAACAGCATTAAGAACAATAGCAACCAACATTAAACAAGTTCTACAAACGCTGTAAAAATTTAATCTATTATGCATTCTCCTAAGAAATTAACAAAAGCTTAGCATGCAATTATTAAAATCAAAGTGCTACTAAACATAGAACATTCAATACGATTGAATTCCTAATTAGCAAATACCCAATCCACAAATAATTATAACGGATCCAAATTATAATCAAAAGAGAATTGAATAATAAACAAATAAATTGGAAGAACACAAATTGAATAATTAAAATTGAATTAAAACTTATAAACCAAGTCTCACACCTACCCGATGGCGAGATCCAATTGTCAGATTTTTGGCAGATGGCTCCCTACCCGAAGACAGGTTTATAAGTTTTAATTCAATTTTAATTATATGGCTTTTATGCAGTGGAAGACATATCTTTCATTGGAGGGCTCGAAAACTTGGAAATTCTTGACCTTTCAAAGTCCAATATCGAGGAATTAGCAACAGAAATCGGACAGCTTACTCTTTTACGCATGTTGGATTTGCATGATTGTAATCAACTTGAATTCATTCAACCCAATGTCATATCAAATTTGACATCCTTAGAAGAGTTGTATGTGGAAGGGAGCTTCAAGAAATGGGATCTGCTTCAAGGAGGCACTAGGGACAAAAGAAATGCCAGTCTTAATGAGCTAAAACATTTGGATAAACTAACCACTTTATATTTAGAAATAGTTGACATCAAGGCAATGCCAAAAGACTTATTCAGTGGGAAAACATTGGAACAATATAAGATTGCTATAGCATGTGCATTGTTGGCAGACGAACCCATTGAAAATGCTTCAAGATGTTTGGAACTCAGCAGCCACGATGAAAACAGAGAACTATTTCAAGAGCATGGTTTTCAAATGTTGTTGTATAGCACTCAAATTTTGTCTTTACATGGATTTGAGTTTGTTGGTGTGGATAATTTCGTCTATGAATTAGAAAAATCCGGTTTTCCAAAATTAAAGCTCTTTGAATTGAAAAATAATCACACTGTCCAGTGCTTGATTAACTCAGTGACTCAAAATCATCCTCGTTGTGTGTTTCGAAGCTTGGAAAACTTGCTCCTTGAGAATTTGGGAAATCTCGAGAAGATATGTGATGGGGAACTCACAAAAGAATCATTTGAAAGATTGAGAATTATAAGAGTACAAAAATGTAAGAAATTGAAGAATCTTCTGCCATTCTCCATGAGTAAGCTCAAGGAAATTGAAATTTATAATTGCATCGCTGATAGGATGCAATTTATATATATTTTATATACTTTAATTGAAAGCATTGGGGTACGGCCTCCTATAAGACTGGCGTTCGGTTTGTCTGAATGCAAGACCCATCATCTCTTGGATGATGGTCTTGACGGCTTCTCGATCTATGCTTTGGTTATTCGCATGCCCCTTGGTAGGAACATTGTTCTTAGCTGGTGGGGAATGTAAGGTTGGATTTTCCGTTCAGGCATAAACCTTACATCGTTTCTACTAGACTCGGCCTGAAAGGCCAGTGCCTCAGTCCTTGGCTTGTTGCCATTGGGTACGACTTGAAAGGCCTACACCTGTTGTTCCTCCTGACCGTTAGTCAACCTTATGCCATTGATAGGATGCAATTTATATATATTTTATATACTTTAATACTTGATTTGAGCATGTTTTATTCACTTAAAATGGATTAATTTATATTTTTCTATGTTTTAGGTGGATTTGAGCTTAAAGGGATGAAAAATGAAGAAACAGTGGCAAAATCGTAATTAAACAGAAAAACTGAAGAAGCAGTGGCAAAACCGTAATTAATTGGACGTTGGCAGCAAGGCAGTGCAGCCCAGGTGCATTGCCCAGGCGCCTGGGTGAGCGCGAATTTGTTCGTTTTTGCGCGATTTATCAGTTTTAACCCTAAATTTTAGTATAAATATGTTTTATCAGTGTTGTAAAAGGGGGAGCCGACTTTTAGAGGAATTTTANTTCCAAATTTGATAGTTGATGGCTTGACTACTGAAGAAACAACTATGTCTTTTTCCACTGGACAATCGTCCATGTTCTTCAAGCACGACTGAAGTTCAGCACTTTGCTTTTGGATCCATCCTTTTACGGGTTTCTTCCTCCATCGAGCTCCAGATAAGATGCTGACTTTCTTGGATAAAGCTGCGATATCATATCTTCCATCCAGGTCGTTGAGACATGACTCCAACTTATTTGGCATGATACCATCATTTTGCTTATCCAGTCGACCTGCTATTCGACTTTCAGGATATTGGCGATGCATCCACCTCTTTTGGGTTTTGTTAAGCATATGATAGGGCTTATATCCTGCACAATACCAACGATCTACCTCCATAGCATGTGGCTTAAAATTCTTCGACTCTTCGATCTTCTGAGAAACCAATCTTGTAGGATGGTTTCTGGAAAAAGTGACTTGGAGGTTGGGCTCACCTTGGCCCCCATGGTGCCGATCATTCATCTTCACAGATCCATCCTACAACTTTGATCCCAAACATTGGAAAATAATTTTTTGCCTACGGCTTTCTATCGGTGGTTTTGACATGTTCAGGTTTTCACTCCTGTCGAATGCCTCGTCCCTATTTCTTTGACTTCATGCTTACACTAAGTGCAAAGCATCTTAGAAAGAGATTCGGCCTTTTCGGCCGAATACTCTCTTCTAAGCTTGACATCTCTCTTCCAAAATCTTTCGGATGGGAAATGGTTGTTGTCCACTTGCATTATCTCATTTCTCTTTTCGGGAAACTTTAACGCTCCTTTGTCAATCATCGCCTGGATACCATTCCTAAAGACCACACAATTGATAGTCTGATGTGACCAAGTACCATGCCATTTGCAATATGACTTCTTCTTAATCTCTTCAACTGTTGGCAGGATATGGCCGTTAGGTAATTTAATTACCTTGTCAGCTAGTAGGTAGTAAAAAATTTGATCAACTTTGGAGATGTCGAAACCGTAGACTTTCTCCGGTTCAACCTGATTCTTCTTCATGTCCATGACTAGTTGAGGAGCTCTTTGGTTTTTTGGCGGTATAGCCAAAGCTTTACAAACGTACGGACGAGTGAGCACCACTTTTGTCGCATTAATTTCAGCTGCTTCTTCGACACTTTCCTGGTCGTCAGCCTCCACGACTTGAATTTCAGTATTTGGGTCTTTGTTGTATGACCCTCTGGAAGAATTATTCCTCTGGTACTCCTCCCTTAAAATGCCTTCATACCAAGTAGCTCGAGAGGCCAACTAGAACAAGTCATGGAACTCTGTCCCCTCAAACTTCTTTTGGAATTTGTAGCATAGTCTGCCTTGTGCTAACTTAACGAACTCTCTTTTCTGTATGTCCAAATGACATCTTATCCTCGACTTTTTTAATCGAGTTATAAATAACAAAACCAACTCTCCATCCATCTGTCGCAGACGTGACAAGTGTGCCATGGATATCTCTGGCTCAATCTTGTAGAACTGCTTGTGGAACTTCTGTTCCAATTCGTGCCAGCTATGGATCGAGTTTGGCTGTAGATTGATGTACCATGTGAAAGCTGGACTTGTCAAAGAATTAGCAAACAATTGCAACTTTAGAAAATCACTGGCCGCTGCTTCTCCTCAATGGATAGTGAAGTGGCCTATGTGTTCCACGGTAGACTGTCTCTCTTCGGCAAAAAAAAATGGTGAAGTTAGAAAACATGAATCCTTTAGGAATTCGATTCAGTTGAAAGCATTGGGGTACGGCCTCCTATAAGACTGGCGTTCGGTCTGTCTGAATGCAAGACCCATAATCTCTTGGATGATGGTCTTGACGGCTTCTCGATCTATGCTTTGGCCGTGGTTCATCAAGTTTGGTCCATTTCTCTGTGTCTAGGCATGAAAGTTTGCTTGATAGGAGTGGGCATCACTGCGTCCATTCCTGTAGTTCTTTCCAAAATGCTCCGCTTGCCCCTCGCCATGAATATGGTTCCGAGCTCACAGGTTTCCATATGTCGGAACATCCACTCTTCCTCCATGTACATTGGGTACAGTCTAGAGAGCTTGTGTCAAGTGTTCTTCCTGACCATCCCTCACGGTCTGACCTTGGTTATTCGCATGCCCCTTGGTAGGAACATTGTTCTTAGCTGGTGGGGAATGTAAGGTTGGACTTGCCGTTCAGGCATAAACCTTACATCGTTTCTACTAGACTTGGCCTGAAAGGCCAGTGCCTCAGTCCTTGGCTTGTTGCCATTGGGTACGACTTGAAAGGCCTACACATGTTGTTCCTCCTGACCGTTAGTCAACCTTATGCCATTGATAGGATGCAATTTATATATATTTTATATACTTTAATACTTGATTTGAGCATGTTTTATTCACTTAAAATGGATTAATTTATATTTTTCTATGTTTTAGGTGGATTTGAGCTTAAAGGGATGAAAAATGAAGAAACAGTGGCAAAATCGTAATTAAACAGAAAAACTGAAGAAGCAGTGGCAAAACCGTAATTAATTGGACGTTGGCAGCAAGGCAGTGCAGCCCAGGTGCATTGCCTAGGCGCCTGGGTTAGCGCGAATTTGTTCGTTTTTACACGATTTTGTCAGTTTTGACCCTAAATTTTAGTATAAATATGTTTTATCAGTGTTGTAAAAGGGGGAGCCGACTTTTAGAGGAATTTTACCATTAGAATTGAGTTTCTCTCTCAAGTTTGTGCTTCTAACATTCTTTTATTGGGTAAGAATAATTCTAAGCTAGTTATGCAATTGTGAGACTTGTTTTTATTTCAATCCAATTTAATCATTCAGTTTATGTTCTTCTGTGTTTATTGTTTATATTTTCAATTTCTCATAATTATAATTTGGATCCGTTATTTTTATGTGAGATTGGATTATTGCTAAATTGAATTCTCAATCGTATTGGGTTTTTAATAATTAGTAGCAAATAGACTTTAATGGTTATGATCCCAGTTTCTGTTAATTGTCTATGAAAAATATAAATTAGATTAAAACTTTGCAACGTTTGTAGAGTTTGTCTTTATTTGGCTTTTCTCTTGTTCTTGATTATTTTCTGAGATAAATTCAGGTCACGTTGATTCTATATTTAATTTCAGAATTATAACTAATTCATGATCGTATCTGGATTAGTTTATTTTAGTGAGAAGTATAGAATAATTAGGCCATGCCAATTATTTATGCCAAACTGAATGAAGAATTGGAATTTTTATGTCTATGATTAATTGTTTACTAGTCTTATGAATTATTCTGATCCCAAGAGTTTCTCTTATTTATTTCTTTTCAGTATTTACTAGTTTTGATTTAATTTAGAATATTTTGCAAGCAATCTAAAACCCCCCATTTTTATCTTTTTAGTTTAGAGTTTTACTAGGATAGAATTTAAATTGGAATTCAACACAGTCCCTGTGGATTCGACCTGGACTTGCCACTACTATAGTTCTGGTAAATTCAGTATTATAATTTTGGTGTTTACGACACACATCATGTACACTAAATTTGTGTCCTCCTACCGAAAAACAAGAAACATTGAATTGTTTGATGTCGTCCCAAAAAAATACAGCACCATTATTGCACAAGACGTTTGAGATGATTTGGTACAGCAATGATTGACACCGGAGTGGACAGTAAGTAGATGCTAAAAGTTTAACCATTTTAAATTTTTATTAATTAAAGTATTATTAATGTGTTATGTAATTAATGTTGATTTTTAATCTTACAGAAAATTCATAAGCAACGCTCAGATTTAAATATATGTTTATGTATTGGATTTGCTATGGCAAAGTATAGAGATGTGTGTTTAACTCTATGTTTATGTTTCTTAAATTGTTTTAATATTTTTTTTTTCTATTTGTGTAGAAGTTAAGATTGGGCACTAAAAATCCACTTTCCTACTCTATGAATGTTGGGCTATGCAGATAATGAATGAAAGTTTCTTACTCCAAAAGTTAATGCGGTTGCAGAAAAATTAATAATTAATAATTTTGTTATTATTAACTTCTTTAATATTTCATTTATATTAATTAATTAGGCATCATGCTTCATAAATATTACAGGATGAGTTGCAGGAGAAAGTAGCTCTTAAAGAGCTGAATATCGAGATGAATTTGTCCAACGAAGTTTTGACTCACGTATTGGGCACTCCCGAGCATAAAAGACGAGTACCGTATTGGGTACTCACATATTGACTCAAGTTTATTCTATTTCATTGTCGATTTGTTTTAATTAAAGGCATTATTATTACTTTCATAAATATATACATAGTATATTGTACATTTTTAATGTTGTATTTTATATTAATGCTTATTGGACACTTGGTGTAGTGGATTCATAAGAGGAGTATGCTTGATTTTTTTATTCCACCAACACCAAAGCTTGAGATGAGTTCAAGTAATTAATAAATAAATAAGTTAATTAGTTAATTGCCTTCAAATTTATTTTTTATTAAATTTTAGTGATTAAATTTGCTTCTAACTATTTTTTTTAACTTATAAAATAATATATATGTAAGAGCTTGGACAATATAGAATGAGCCAAATATGCAAAGGTCGGAGAATAAAACATTGGCTTGGAGAAGTGGAAATATAAAATGTACTTAATTGTTTATTTTATTTTTGTTAGTGTTAGGAATAGTATATGTTAATATTTTAACTTATTTTTTTGTAGGCACCATTGTAACCGACAAGTCATGAGTGTACATATTATATATGCATGATGATAAAAAAAATAATAAACATTGATTCATCAATACCATAGTCTCAGTTACATTCTACTGTAAATATATTTTAACTATTATTTTAAATTTACATATAATATTATGCTTAAAATATATGTTTACTAATGCATTAATTCTTTGTTAATTCTTTGTTAAAATATATGGTTTGGGTTTGTTGTTTTAAATGGTTAAAACATCACTTTTCACCTGACATTTTTTACCCTTTTTTTTTAGTGATGTGATCCTCGGCGATTTCTGGCTCAGGTGCTTAAAAATAAACACCAAAAATTTTCTTAATTACCAAAAATTATACAGAGACCCACGTGAGTTCTTTGGTCTTTAATTACTCTATGAAAACATTAATTACCAAAATTTTCCACTGATTTTGGTAATTACTATATGAAGGTCGAATTTAGGCTTTCTTCATTACAAGTTTAAATGCTACAACTTATATACCAAAACTAAATTGAACATACAAGGAATGCAATCATATCTACAATTTCAAGGAAATTGATCGCTAGTGACCATAATCAAGCACAAAAAGTTGGTGGCGATGAGTATTGGTCTACGAAAACGTTGCCGGCAACAAGGGGGCTGATGCGCCACATCACGACGAAGCCAAGCCAATTCTGAACGTGTTGGCACTGGCAGTGAGATCTCGCTCAACGCCAATTGTCTCACCAAAGAAGGTGGAGGCCCGACTAAGGAGAGGAATTGGCTAGAGTGAGCACCGGGGTTAGCTTCACACACACAAGAGGAAGCAATCTGGGTGGATGGTTCACTGCCACTTTCTAGAGGTGGCGTTGCCAGAGTCGGCGTGTGAACTTGTCTTGCATAAGGCTTAGGCAGAGTGTGGTGCATGTGGTGGTCGCCAGAGATTGTCATTCATGGAGGAAACTCTTCGATGAAGGTGGCAGCAACCATGGGTAGCGGCAATGAGGTTCCAAATGTCGGAAAAGAATATGGCTAAGTGGTTGTTGGTCAATTTTGAACTCTAATTTCCCCAAACTTCGGTGGTTTTATGGCGACACGATCGGTACCAACATATAGATCACTGTGAGAGCTTCAATTATACCAACCTTGAGTCCCCACTCTCCAACATTAGGGAAATATGGCGGTGAAAAGGTGGCTAAGTGGAAGGGTCTTTCCTTTCACTTTTCTCTCTACCAAATGTTGAAGATGATGCATAGTGTTAATCTAGGAAAATGTGTAAACAATATTTATAGACCAAAAGGTGAGTCTCTAGTAGCTGACAGCTTTAGGGCACCAAGATTTGAATTAAAATGTTCAAAAAGTACTTAAACGCATTAAATAAAAATTGAGAAAGGTATTTATAAACTTCAATCTAATCTCGAATTTAAAATTCAATTTTGCTTGACTATAACTAAAAATCTAGAACATTGATTTAGACGCGCTGGCAGTCTACAAACTCATGATGGTGGCCTCCACGCTATGCTAGATAAAGTCCAAACAAAAGCTTGCTCGGGTAAAAAGTCAAAGTCGGACCTATATTTTAGTCAACCTTGTCTAATGTTTAAAATGGACAAATATCAAAAATTCGGGTCGTTACATTTGCTGTTTTAATACTTGAGAAGTTGTGGTCTTTTAGGAATAACCTTGTTCACGAGGGAAAGCATTTTTATCTTCCCAGTGCTGTTCAAGCTTTGAACTGTAGGTTTGGTCAATTCCTTAGTATGGGCAATCCTCCACTGGTTTTGTCTTTGGCCCAAAGATCTCTTGCTCCTCCATCTCAGCTTATTAGTCCTTCTACCAATGTTTTTACAAATGCTTATTTTGTTAATGGTGCTGCTTTCATTGCGGCTATGGTGAGAAATTCAGAGGGGGAAATTGCTTTTGTCAAGATTCAGAGGATGGTTAATAATATCCCTGAAGCTGCTGAAGCCTTTACTCTGTAAACGGTTGTCGGTCTAGCTCTGGAGGAAGGCTGAAGGTGTATTGCTTGCTTCAGTGATGCTAAAGCAGTTGTTCAAAGCTTGAATTGTTCATATCCTCTTTCTCTCCACTAGTCTGCTTTTGGGTTTGTTAGCTCTATTATTAGGCTTAAGTCCTCTTTTGATAGCATTTCCTTTTTGTGGACTCCTAGGAGTAACAATAGATTTACTCATTTTGTTTGTAAATGGGGTGCTGAGGAATATGTTAGTGGGAAAATTTTCTCCTACTTCTATGCCCCCTTTTCTTGTCTCTTTCTTATATCAGAAGGTTAGTTATTTTTGCCAATCTATGATTCTGGCAGTCTATTTTTCCTATCTTTATTTGGTTTATAAAACTTCTTTTTTAGCAAAATAAATAAATAAATAAATAAATAAATCATCTACAAATAGAAAAAGAATGCACTACAAAAAAAATAGCCTTTTCGTGATGGCAGCAAATTAGTCACAAGGTATAGTTTATGTGACCGAATCGTCGCTAAAACCACTTTATGTGACGGATAAAATTACGTCACACGGCTGTTGCAACAGGTCCGACACAAAAAGTTTAGTGACCACTTACTGTTCATCTCGTGACAGAAAACCAACATTGTGTGACGGGTTAAATTGGTCACAAATATTCTCACTCACCAAAAAGTTACCGCCGACAAGGAATTTGAGACAGCATATAGACGGTCACAGATTAACCATCAATGACAGTTTTGTGACAACATGTCGTCACGATAAGTTAAGTGTGACCGAAACTAATCCATCCCAAAATAAACTTCAATAAGATATTCTCCGTCACAATATAACATCTGTGACGGTCTTGTGATGGTAGGCCGTCACATTTAATATACTGTGACGATCTGAATTCCGTCACTTGTGAAAACACTGATGTAATGCATTGATTTTGTGTACAGTATGAGCCGTCACAATATAACACCTGTGATGGTCTTATGACGGTAAGCCGCCACATTAAACATATTGTGACAATCTATACACCGTCATAATAGGCATTTTTCATTTTTTCCAAGTATATTTTTCCAATTATTTTTTAAATCAATAATTTTGTTTTTCACCCATTTTAATATTAATATGGTATCTCTTTCATACAAACATAGCCTATTCGATATAATCAGTAAATAATACCATTCAAATAGAATAAGTAGTCAAACAACACTTTGAAATTCAATTAACATTAAAACATTTGATATAGAGAATTCAAAATTTCTTCATTGAAGCACATGTCCTATTACATGCTTCACTGAAAAAATTTCCAGCCCATTGATGGTCTTGTAAAAATACAAAGCTAATAATAAAGTCTGATATATAAGTTGTGGGAGTGCATGTAAATAGACCCAAAAAAAAAACACTCAAATACATCACATTTTCTTCATCTAGGCAAGAAATAAGATACCCGCTCTTGGTTACAATGCACTTCATTCCAGTAGCCTTGGCAGGTGCAAGTCCTACGCCACTGTCCTCTACCACAACACAACTGCAAAAAAAGAAAAAAAATAATAAAAAAATTTCACTTTTCCTGGTAAATACATTATCTATTTCAATACAGTTTGAGTGTTAACCACAAAAATTTTATACATAGGCAGAATATATACAAAAATCATTTTATAGCAAGCAATTTGTCACAAGAAAAAATACTGCAAAACTTCGTTCCAGTATATAAGCCTAGGTATTTCCCCCACTGAGATTATTCTGCGCCAGATCTCTAGAACCAGTGTCCAGAATGTGTCCACTAATCAGCCCAGGGTACCTTCTATATAAGAATTTAAAAGAGTATGAATAAAATGAAAAATGACTTACAAAATCTTCAAGATTAGAATCTGGGACAGGGTTGAAGGAATTGATCCAATCAAACGATTATTCTTCAAAATTTTGAAAGCCCAATGGAAAAACAATAATAATTCATCATCTGTAAAAGAAAGATCAATAACTAAAACAACCATGCAAAACAATATAAGCTTTTTCGAAAACGTACAGATATTCCAATTGTTTCAACTTTGAGATTGAAAATGAAATGTCACCATATATCTCATTAAATGACAAGTCCCTACAAGCACCATGAAATCATTTGTTCAAATCAGTAAACATATTTGTAGAAAGACATTTTATCCAGCAACAACCACACTGAAAAAGAGCAAGATCATCCAATCAAAGCAACTATATAACTTTTATACAGACAATTTACAAGCTTTTCAAAGATGAGCAATCACCAATCTCATCTGGGATCTGGCCTGACTGATGATTTCCCCTTAAGTCGCTGATCATAGAGAAGAAACAATGAATCAGCGATAACCAATGTTCAATTGAATATATAGAACTCAAAGTTCAGAAACAAATCAGCATGAGCTTATAAATCATAATTGTATAATAAGTTTCAATGGATTAATCCATAATTGATCGAGTTGTAAACGTATACTTATAATAACTAAATAACTAGAAAATGAAAGTTTAAGACAAATTTTGTTATTAGTAAAGCTTTTGGAAAATCGCTGAAACTAAAAAATAGTCAAACCTGAATTACGAGATCAAGTTATTCGGAATACGACATTTTGTAGTCCATAAAACGAAGGGTCAATAGCTGCATCCTTCTCTAAGTTGATACCAATTATGTTGTCCTGCTTCCAAAAATTTTCTATTTATCTAAGCAATTCAAGCAATTTACAGTTACATTAGAGAACAATGTAAGTTTATTCAAAGATTTGCATACTCCCATAGCCTGCTGTTGAACCATCTCGAGCATATGTTCCAGAGGATTGCTGATGCATAAATGTAGAATATCGTTAGAGAAAACAATGAGAAATTAGCAGTAAAATCAGCATAGACACAAGGATCGAATGTTCTCAATTTCCATGTTTTAGTTTATTTAGGTTGAACCAAACCATGGTATCTAAAACAATTAAATATCAACACATTGCATAAAAAAGTACCTTGAACTGGTTGCAACTGACTTTGAGAGATTCATTTTGTTGACACCAAGCAAATGCAAACTTGGATCAAACTTGCTAGAAGCAAAAAAGTACAGCACAATCTCTCAGATAACAGGCTATTAGAAATGTATACCCAAAGTAAGAAAAGACACAAAAATAACTAGGAGAAAGAAAACCATGTTTGGCCTGATGAAGACCCCAGAAATCAAAAAACGTACACAGATCACAGAAAAAGGAGGAGTTAGGCTGTTAGCACACATCAGCATAAAAACACTCGGAAAAAAAAATCAAACTACACATATTAGTCAGAAGCAAGTTCCAAAGAATGTTGAAACCCCTATTCTTGGTTTGGGAAATGATATTGGACAATAACCAAATGTCTTCCACATGCCAAAATAATAACTTATTTGCAAAACAGAGTAATCAAAATACAACAATGAATCAAATTCTTAGTAATGAAAATAAAAGGATTTAACAAATATTACTACAAAGATTTCGTTTGAAGAAAGATGGGCATGGATGGATGGGTATGACATGGATCTAAACTTGGAAAAAAAAACTAGCGAATCCCAAAAGAAAACAGATCAGAAAAAGCTAAGAAAGTGAAGAAGTAGAGGGAAATGACCACACCCACAACTGGAAACACACCAGAATCTGCCGATCAGAGAAAAAATGAGTCCACTGGTTTCTTCGAGTTTTTTGGCGATTCGCAGAGTTTCACGGCCAAAAAATCGGGTGGGAAGGTAGCGGAAAGGCTGGGCATTCTTTTCGGGGTTGTGGGTCAGCTGGCCGTCACCGAATTTGGCCAGATTTTCGGCGAGAGGCTTAAGGTGTGTGGGTTCTTTATGGGGCATGTCTGATCGGGAAGGGGAGAGGGAAAAAAAAAAGGGAGGGAGGGATCAGGAGAAATAGGGAAGAAGAAAAATAAATAAATGGATTTTGATTATTTTCCAAAATTTTTAACATATTTTTAATAAATTGAATTAGCAACGAAAATGTTTAAAATTCAGTCACAGTTATACTAAATTTATGGGAGGGAAATTTCCTTCCAAATATTTACGGTCAAAATGTTCAGCCTTATTTGAATTTTAGGTGTAATTGTGACAGTATGACTGTTACAATTAACAATATATCCAAATGTGACGGATATAATATTGTCACAAAATAATTTCAAATTTTATATTAATTTTTTTCCATGAATCTGTGACAACATCCACCTATTTCCGTCAGAAAATGAAGTCAAAAATTTAAGTTATTTTTGCTCCAAAAAATTTATGACCATTAGTGACAGCGCTTTGTGACGAATTAAAATTTATCACATTTAATGTTCAATATGTGACAGTCAAGCTGTTTCCGTCACTTTAGATCATATTTTTGTGACAGTTAAGTGAAGGTCACAAAAATTTCCATCACAAAAAGATCATTTTTTTTTTGTAGTGATGAGCAGAGGATCAAAGTCAAATTAATAGAAAAGGAAAATTCTGAAAACAAAGTTTAAGAGACAATTGGAACAAAAATGTTTCAAAAAAAAAAAAAAGAATTGCGGTATTCTAATAATAGGAGATAAATTCATTTTTAGGATAAATAAAATTTTCATGATGAATAATATATAAGATAGAAATAAATTTCATGATAAAAAAAATATATAATAGGATTAAAAAAATGTCATGATGAAAAAATATATTAGCCCTAGCCTAAGCAGCCTTTGGTAATTAGATCACTTTATGGACCGAGATTTAAATATGTATTACTAGCCTATATAGATATGCATGCAGTTCACTTTGCACATAATGCATATTTAGCTATTGAACCAGTATAAAAGCTTACAAAAGAAGTTTTTACGTCTTGCGAAACTGACTCTATAAATTATTTATTTTTTCAAACAAAAAAGAAAAATAAAGATAAATTCTAATGCGAAATTAACTCTTTAAATTATTCATTTTTTTATAATAAAAAAAGAATGAGAAGAAAATAAAGATAAATTCTTGCATCAACATTATTATTAAAATAGAACATGGTGTATGTATGGATATAAATGCATACCACCGAGACATCTCATTATTATAGCCAAAACAAGGTTCCTCATCACAGCAATCCGAGAATGTTACCATCTGAGCTGAGCTAAGCTATATTATTGTCTAAGCCGAACCAAGCCTCATCATTAATGACATCCGAGACATCAGAAGTACTCCTATAATTATGGAAATTTGAGCGGTAGTGGATAGATGACACCAACCATGGAGATCCTCATTAATCCACCTCTTTTACTCAAGACCAGCAAAGCTCAAAGTCTCAACCGAGTCCTGACTCAACCCTTCACATGATCAAGATAATTTCTACACGGACAGTTCAAGATGAGCCTTCATGTGACACAAAGGCACCTCAAGGATCTTAAAATTCTTGCTTTTTTGCATGTCCAGATCGCATCTCAAACTAAGCACATGGTGGACCTGGGTGGCACAGAATCATGCTTCTATAGTTCGGCATGCCATATAGGGGTATTTTCACGTTCTTCAGCGTGACTTTACATTGGAAGAACAGATTTTGACTCATCTTTAATTGTTGGAGTTATGATTCGCACATCAATAGCTACCCAGAACGAGGACGTCTAGTTCTCTTTTCAGCTTCCCCCTCAAAAAGAGCATATTGTGGCACTTGAAGTTGCACATGGAAATCTGCAAACTAAAATGTCCTCTTTCGGTGAACGATTAGATCAGTCAACAAATGAAGCAAACTCTCGATCCTGCGATCAATGGGTCTAGAAGGCAGTCAAAGGATCAGTAGCAAAGGGCTCATGCCAAACATAACTTCAGGTTAATTGACGAAGGATCACCTGTGAAAGCCGAACCTTTCTAATAAAGGTTGACTTTTGGTTTCGTCGGCTACTGTTCTCTTTCTTCCTCTCTGTGTGTTTGAGCCCTAATTTTGAGAATTTGGGGAAAGTACGTGAGTGCGAAGAGTTATCAGACTGACTATTTGTTATTTTACTTTGGGCTGCATTTTATTTCAGTTGCTATGTCTTTTTCATTTAATTAGTTTAAGTTTTTTTCCTTTTATTAGAACGATGTCGTTCCTTAGGGAAGCAGGGGATTTATTTGTAATTTTACTTTATTGGCAGACATGTGGGAGTTGAATCAAACTGGCGTGAACAATATTTATATTGTGCTTGTTTTCAACCTCGAACAGTTTTTAGAACCTCCATTTTTGTCTGTAATTTGAAGCTTGGTTTGCTTATGAAATCCTTTTCTAAGATTTAAGATCTATTCGACTGAGCTTTAATTTTAGTTTTGGTTATATTGATTGGATTTCCTATGTCAGTTGGTATCAGAGCCTCTAGAAATTTGATTCTCGGATGACTAACTCAGGCAAGGGCAGTAGCCATGTCTCTGAAGACTCTCTGAGCATGAAGGCCTTACGGGCATCCATCATGGGAGTAGAACAAAAGCTCGATAATCTCACTATCGAGATTAAACAACTTTGTACTATTCTCACTACTAGATCCATGAGAACTCAGGTGGTAACAGATTGCGAGCTCAAGAACCTTCTTGGTCACGCCTGCCATCACCTCAGATCTTCACTGACTCACAGACCCACCACCACCCAGATCTGCAATCACCATCCAAACCTCCCCAATCCATCCACACTCCATTCCCAAATAGACCTAAACCTCCCCAATTTCAGCACCCAACCTCTGAATCCGATTCTGATGAAGAACCAAACCTGTTTGAACACTCCATTCCAAACAGACCCATATATGGTGAACCCTCCAGGTATAATCAGCATTACCCTCCATCTGAATTCAAAATGAAAGTTGATATTCAGTATTTTGATGGTCACCTGGGAATAGAAGAATTTATGGATTGGTTAAGTTCAGTTGAAACATTCTTTGAATATATGAATATTCCAGAGGACAAGAGGGTCAAACTAGTGGCCTACAAGTTTAAAGGAGGTGCTTCTACTTGGTGGGAACAGTTGAATGGGAATAAAAGAAGAAAAGGTAAGAGCTCCATTCAATCCTGGCCTAAAATGAGAAAATTATTGAGATCTAGATTTCTTCCTAATGATTACAGCAGGGTTCTTTTTCAAAAATACCACCACTTTAATCAACAAAACAAAAGTGTTGATAATTACATTGAAGAATTTTGTAGGCTTAGTGCTAGAAATAACCTACATGAAAGTGAGGACCAGCTAGTGTCTAGATATATCAGAGGACTAAGTTTTCCTATTCAGGAAAAGCTTGAGCTAAGCCCTGTCTGGACTTTGTATGATGCTATCAATCTTGCATCCAAAGTAGAGACACAACTACAAAGGACTGCTTCTAAAATTCTTTTTAAATGGAAGCCTGAATTCCAGGGTAACAAACAGCGATCATTTCCTCACACTACTAAACAACCTGATTTACAACCCCAGCCAAACAGTAAGCCTATTTTTCCTAATCAGAGTCCATAAAATCCCTATGCTAAACCCCCACCATTCAATTGTTTTTGATGCAACCAGCCTGCCCACAAATCTAATGAATGCCCTATTCGAAAGCCTGTTAATTTGGTGGAAAATCTGGACACCATAGACAGTGACATTGGTAACTATGTAGAAGCAGAGGTAGATCATGATGGAATGGTGGAACTGGTTGATGAAGATCAAGGGGAGCCACTATTGTGTATTTTACAAAAAATTATGTTGTCTCCCAAACAACACAACTCTGGGCAGAGACATTCAATTTTCAGGACTAAATGTACAATTAACAAGAGAGTTTGTGATGTGATTATAAATGCTGACAGCAGTGAAAATATAGTCTCTAAAGCTTTAGTTAAAGCTCTTGGATTGACTACCATGAAACACCCAACTCCCTATTTTGTGGGCTGGATTAAAAAGGGTAATGAAACTAAGGTTTATGAGCTTTGTAAGGTCCCATTCAGCATTGGGAAATGGTATTTGGATGAATTGGTTTGTGATGTGGTGGAAATGGATGCTTACCACATAATCCTAGGTTGACCTTGGCAGTTCGATAACTCGGTGATTCATGAGGGGAAAAACAATACCTATTCTTTTCAATGGAAAGGGAAGAAGGTGATCTTATTGCCTAGCAAAACCCCTCCAATCTTGTATCCTACCCAACCCGAGACCTCTTTCAACCCACCTAGCCCCCACTTCTCCTCACATCAACAAATTCCTCATAAATCTACCCCATTACTCCTCATCATCTCTGGCCCTAAATTCGTAAGTGAAACCAAAACCTCTCACCAACTTTTTGCTTTTATTGCAGTAGCTCAAACTCATCCTAACATCCCTGAGGCCCAACACTTTCCATCTTCTATCCAAAAATTGCTTTCAAAATTCAAAACCATAACTCCCCAAGAGTTACCCCACCACTTGCCCCCTCTTAGAAACATACAGCACCAAATCGACCTCATTCCGAAAGCTACAATTCCCAACCTACCCAACTATCAAATGAATCCTAAAGAAGCTGAAATACTACAAGGAATTGTGGATGAACTACTTCAAAAAAATCTTATTCAGGTGAGTCTCAGCCTATGTGCAATACCAGCTTTGCTGGTACCTAAAAAGGATGGTAATGCTCGCATGTATGTACACAGCAGAGCCATCAACAAAATTACAGTGAAATATAGCTTCCCAATCCCTATATTTGAGGATATGTTAGACAAACTTGGAGGATCTCAATTTTTTTCAAAACTGGATCTTCGAAATGGATACCACAAGATCCAAATCAGACTTGGTGATGAATGGAAGACTACATTTAAGACTTAAGAAGGACTTTATGAGTGGCAGGTAATGCCATTTGGGCTTTGTAATGCTCCAAGTACATTCATGAGGTTCATGAATGAAATTTTGAAGCCTTACACTGGAAAATTCGTGGTTGTTTACTTTGATGATATACTAATCTATAGCAAGATAGAACCAGAGCACCTCAACCATATCCAGCAAGTGTTTCAAACTTTGGAAAAAATCAACTCTATCTTAATCTTAAGAAATGTGATTTCTTAAGTTCAGAACTCCTATTTTTGGGATTTTTCATCAACAGAGCAGGGATAAAGACAGATCCCATTAAAGTTCAAGCATACAGAATTGGAAAACTCCAACCACAATAACTGAAGTCAGGAGTTTTCACGGATTGGCTACATTCTACAGGAGGCTCATCAAGGGGTTCAGTTCCATTGCTGGTCCTATCACAGATTGTTTAAAAAAATGGAATTTTAAGGGGGGAACCAAACAAGAAGAGAGTTTTTCTGCCCTAAAACATAAGCTTATCGAGGCACCAGTTCTAGTCTTCCCAAATTTTGACAAGGTTTTTGAATTGGAAACAGATGCTTCCAAAACAGGGATTGGAGCAGTTCTAACTTAAAAAGGGAAACCTATTGAGTATTTTAGTGAAAAGCTAAGTGAAGCAAGACAAAAATGGACAACTTATGCTCAAGAACTATATGCTCTTGTCTGGGCATTCAAGCATTAGGAGCATTACCTAGTGGCTAAACAGTTCATCATTCACAGTGACCATAAAGCCTTACAATTTATCCAATCACATAAGTATGGGTCTCTTAACAAAGTTGCTGATGCACTAAGTAGAAAAGTGAATCTAATCCATACAATGCAAGCCAAGATGATCAGCTTTGACTCTCTAAAAGACCAGTACAAAAAAGACAAAGATTTTGGACCTATATGGCAGAAAGTGGTTCTACATGAACCCGTGGGCGACTACCATCTCCATGATGGCTTCATTTTCAAAGGCCAGCTGTTGTGTATTCCTGAGGGATCTCTAAGGCTCCAAA
Source organism: Ochetophila trinervis (assembly GCA_003254975.1). Classification (NCBI taxonomy): domain Eukaryota; kingdom Viridiplantae; phylum Streptophyta; class Magnoliopsida; order Rosales; family Rhamnaceae; genus Ochetophila; species Ochetophila trinervis. The sequence goes on along the minus strand of QANX01000823.1, from coordinate 22,834 downwards.
TTATCTACAATCTACATGCTGGTGGACTCTCAGCTCACACTGGAAGGGATAAAACAATTTTGTTACCAGAAGACAGGTTCTACTGGCCACATCTTAAGAGAGATGTGACCCAATTTATTCAAAGATGTGGAATATGTCAAAGTGCTAAAGGCACTGCACAGAACACAAGCCTTTACACGCCACTTCCTGTTCCACAGACCATTTGGGAAGATATCTCTATGGACTCCATATTAGGGCTACCTAAGACACAGAGGCAGTTTAACTCCATCCTAGTGGTAGTGGACATATTATCAAAAATGACTCACTTCTTGCCCTGCAAGAAGGCCATTGTTGCCACTTATGTCGCTCAACTCTTCTTCTGAGAAGTTGTATGACTCCAAGGAGTTCCCAAGTCCATCACCTCTGACAAAGATGTTAAATTCATTAGCCACTTCTGGCGAACCCTGTGGCATCATTTTGACACCACTCTATAGTTCTTTAGTGCCTACCACCCTCAGATAGATGGCCAAACAGAAGCTTTCAACATAACTCGCAACATGTTGAGGAGTCTTGCAGGAGACAAGCCAAAACAATGGGATTCAACCCTAGCACAAGCTGAATTTGCATACAACGGGATGACCAATCGGTCTACTGGTTTGTATCCCTTTTTTATTGTTTATACAAAAATTTCTAACCACATCACAGATCTTACAACTAATCCTAGTAGGGTTAACAAACCAACAAGTGACTTGGTTGAGCAATTCACTGACATGCATTACAAAGTTGCAGAAAAGCTTGCACTCTCGAATGAGATATACAAGCTCTCAGCTGACCAACACCGACGGTTCAAAACCTTCAATGCTGGAGATCTAGTTATGGTACATCTACGCAAGGAAAGGTTTTCAATGGGTACATACCATAAACTTCACACAAAACGAATCGGGCTTGTCGCATCCTCCAGAAGATCTCCGACAATGCCTATTCCATCGAGTTGCCTCCTGGTTTGCACATTTCCCCTACCTTCAATGTTTCTGATCTCACCGAATATTTCCTTCCAGATGAGTCTCCATCTATTTCAACATCACTCGTGATCGAGTTCTCAACAAATGGAGAAGAATGATGAAGGATCACCTGTGAAAGTCAAACCTTTCTGATAAAGGTTGAGTCTTGGTTCCGTCGGCTACTGTTCTCTCTCTTCCTCTCAGTGTATTTGAGCCCTAATTTTGAGAATTTAAGGAAAGTACGCAAGTGCGAAGAGTTATCAGACTGACTGTTTGTTATTTTACTTTGGGCTGCGTTTTATTTCAGTTGCTATGTCTTTTTCATTTAATTAGTTTAAGTTCTTTTCCTTTCATTAGAACGATGTCATTCTTTAGGGAAGCAGGGGATTTATTTGTAATTTTGCTTTATTTGCAGACACGTGGGAGTTGAAGCAAACTGTTTGCTTGGTTTGCTTCTAAAAATCAATGAAATCATTTTCTAAGATTTAAGATCTATTCGACTGAGCTTTAATTTTAGTTTTGGTTACATTTGATTGGACTTCCTACGTCATTAATTGTTGTGGCAATCAAGTCGACTCTCCAAAAAAGGTTCATCATGGTAGCGACAGAAGGTCTCGGAAAAAGAAGCATGTTTAATCTTGAGGATCAAGACAAATCCAAAGAAAAATGGAGTCTAAAAGAGTAACACACGTACATCACATGCCATGCCAAAATAATTTTTATCGCATAGAGAATAAAAAAATAAATTAATTTTAAAAAGCTGTTTTAAAATTAATTATTAAAACAGTTAACCATGCTATTAAAAATCCTTATTTAGCACATTCAACTGACTTTTTTGTTAATGCTGAGACAAATAAATAAGCAGCTTGTCATAAAGTTAAAGATCCGTTAGATGACCAAATCTCATCGACCAAATCATCACACACCATTTCTACGAAATTACTATTTTTATACAAACACATGTACATCACATGCCATGCCAAAATAATTTTTTTTTCCTTCCAAAAAAAAAATTTGTTTTATAATCTTAAAAAAATATATATTATCAATTTATTGTTTAATAGTATTTATTTTATGAATAAATTTATTTGAATCTGTCATAAACAAGATCATGGATCCTCATTTTTTAAGAAGAAAAACACAATTAAAAAAAAACGAATAACATAATTAAAATATGCATGGCGTTTCTAAAGGTAAACAACAGATTTATCAATTAATGAGAAAAAAATTCCAGTACATACTCGGAGAATGGAAAGCGCCCCACTTATTACGAAAAAAATAATAATAATTTTAAAACAAATTATTTAAAAGTAATTATTAGAGCAAGTAACAACTATTAAAAATTCTTAATTATTATATTCATAAAATCATCAGACTGATTTTTTTTATTGATATAAATAAATATTTTCATTAATAAATAAATAAGCAACTTGTTAATGAAAGTCAAAACATTTTTTGAAATTACCAAAATATTATCATCAACCTGATCTCTACATCACCATTTCTACTAAATTAATATTTTATACAAACACATGTATCATGCCAACGTGCCATGCCAAAATAGAATTTCTTTTATAATTTTACAAAAATGTATTATTAAATTTTTTAATAATATTAAATGTTTTAATAACTTAATTTGAATCTTGTCATAGAAAAGATCATCGATCGTAATTTTTTTACTGTACATTTTTTTAGGGAAAAAAAACACAATTAGAAAAAAATAATTAATAATAACAATAAGGAAAAGAAATTAATTATTAAAGCAGGTAACTGCTATTAAAAATCCTTATTTAGTACATTCATAAAATCATCAGTATTATTATTTTACTGATATAAATAGTCTCGACATCACCATTTCTACGAAATTACAATATAATACAATGTGATTTAAGAGGATATGAGGGAACTCATTATATTAGCAAAGGAATTATGACTCATCTTACTTTTTAGGGTTTTTTTTTTTTATATCTCAACGAAATAGATGATTAAAAGAAAAGAGAAAAATAATAAAAGATGAAATCAGAGAGAGTAATGATTCTATTCAGTATATGTTACAAAGAAGAGGGTCCTATTTATGAACCCTTTCTAAACATAGATAATTACAATAAATAATAGATAATTAATTTATATATTACATGATAAAGCTCATCTGATAACTATCTTATTTAATAGATACTAGTCATATCCATAATTAATATTATCAAATATTCATAACACTCCTCTGACTTATTATACGTGTTAATGTTGCTTCTTAAAAACTTTATCAGAAAAATCGAATGAGATTAAACCATAATAAAAAAAAGAGTATAACCACATATGCTCACTCTCAAGAGAACAAGACCAACTCTTCTTCAAGTCTTCTATTGACACATTCTAATCTGTGTACAAACTTTCTAAATATTTGAAGCAATGAAGAAGCGCAATCTTGAATAAATCTGTAAGCTTGTAAGTAGAACAGATAGTACAAATGCTAATGACTTTGCTTTAACGAGCTCATATGTGAAGAAGAATTCTTGGTGGAAACCTCTTAGTAATATAAGTTCATGTGGATCTAATTAATATCCACATAGAATCCCATATTCGTAACACTTGTATTTGGACATTATTGCGCTATTGTCCTGCCTCGTTAAAAACTTTGCTAGAAAAACCTAGTAAAAAAACCAAGGGAAAAATAGCACATGTATATACATTATTCTGCAATGCATGCATTGCTTCATTAAAACCTTTGATCAAGAAAAACCCTGTGGGATAAAAACTAAATAAGTTTTATCTGCCAAACTAAATAAAAGCACATATCAAGCCTTTCTTTAACTGCCAAACTAATTACATAATGGAATGTAATACCATCCATAACAGGAGAATAAATCAACATCAAAATTGATGTCAGGTTTTGCGAAAATCCTTAAGTAACCGCTCGCTCTATTTTTAACCACCTTATTACGCTTTTACATAAATACTCACTTGCATCCGATAAGGATCACATTAATATTACACTTGTAAATAGCAGAGTCTGGTTCAACTTATATTGCCTATTAATACTTAATCCAATTTGAATGCTCATGGCATTCAACAATGGATGTCAACTCTAGATCCAGATAGTTTTTTTTTAGACAACAAAACTATTGTAAAGGCAACGATGTTGTCCACAACAAATACTTTCTATCAAATAGTTGTCATGTACTTAGATACTTAATTACAACATTATTGTTAATCGTTGACCAAATCATTAATGTTAACAAGATAGTAGGACTTGACCATTCCATAATTTTGAGATTGTTGTATGGTGCAGCTGCTTTATATCGATCAGGACTACAATATTCAAGAGTTTACCTCTTTAGAAGCTGCAAAACAGTGACAAATCATAAATTACAAGTTTATAGTTTCCACATATTCGCATCTTTAGCTTCATTGGTCGGATACACTTCTGGAGTTAAATTAGCTTAATAGACACTACAAATGTCCCATGGGAATTTCCACATACTGTGATGCATTTTTAACATAAAATATGGGACTTTGTCACTCATTTTGGTAAAATATTTGACAGTTGACTTGCTAATCATTGCAAGTGTATAACTTAGTGAACTTCAAGTTACTATTTACTTGTACATGAATCAAATAATTCAATTCGTCTTTCTAAACTTTGAGGCATTCATTTATAAGCTTCTAGCTTTCTCCCCCTATGGCTGAGATCAATCAACAAAATGAAAACTAAGGTTGTTCAATAATACATAAATGGCATAACTAAAAAAACACGCAGATGGGAAAGATTAAATTTACTATCATGGATAAGTTGAACATGGGAATATTCATGATATGCTTTAGGCCAAACTCAGATAAAAGCTACAACATGTAATAATGCATGTCACCAGACTATAAAGGGTAATTTCACATTTATAATAAGTGGTCTAATAAGCAACTTCAGATACTTAATTAATTAGCTAAATGATCATACATAAAATATAGAGCATAAAATGCTCAACATCAATACCATTAGTCATTTGATGCTCAGGACATAAATGCACAGAACATTTCAACAGGGCCAACTGTTTAAATTTGTCTTTTACATTGAAACATCAATAAAATCAACAAGCTATTTTAATTTACCCTTCATATACGATGAGAAAATAGCTCATGAGTTCTTAAAATATAATTATCCGACTTCATCTTAAACCATAAGTGACCCAAATTTTCATGTCATAACCAAATTGAAATTGAGTCTATAAACTTCAGGTTCATCAAAACTTTTATATTGATTATAAAAATATAATCATAAAATATATTGCATATGCACATATAGAGGCAGAGCCAATTGATATCCAAAAAGAAAACTCATTGCTCAGAGGTGTTCATATTCAAGCATGCGATGCAAAGGCAATATTAGAAACTTAAGGATGTTATTAGTGGGGTAGACAAATTAAGAGGATGCTCCTTTCGTGATGCATGCGGAATTATAAACCATATACATATACATATAAGTAGAAAGTAATGTATTTCTAACAATATATCATATACTACATAAAGGTAGACAAGCTAATGCAATAATATCATAAAGATAGTGTTAAAAGGGTTGCAATTTTGCCACACTTGCATGCATGTCTGAGGCAACATGCATGTATGTCCGAGTCTCAAATAAGTCTGACCCTAACATCTGTTTGAAGTATAAATGACTAAGGCCAACATGTTCGAGGCTTATATGTTCAAGAGTAAGAAGTGTCTGACTGAATTGTCCGAGGATAAAATGTCTGAGGGTGATACTGAAGTGTCTGAGGATAAAATGTCTGAAAGTAAGATGGTTGAAGATGAAGTCTAAGGTTGAATGTCCAAGGTATGTTGTCTGAGAGTAATATTCATGTCTAAGAAATCTTTCCCTTAGAATGTCCGAGACATACTCACAGAGCTTCCGACCATGACCAAAGCCTCAACCAACGTTCACACTCAGAAGTCTATGTTTGGTCAAATGGTATGACCAAGAAAATCATCAAAGAGGAAATTAAAGTTCATCACACAAAATAAAATACCTACCATTACATTTTTTGGGTATGACAGATGCATGCAGAAATGAAGAGCTCAGATAAGTAATATGTTGAGGATGAGTTTCAGATATAATCCTAAATGCTTCCCCACTTTGGGTAACTAGAGTTGTATTCCTAAATATTGAAGAAATGTCACTATCTAGTAGGTAGGTTGATTTTATCCATATGGATTTCAAATATGGATGTCAAATATATTGTGTTTTAGTTTAATGTAATATCTCTATTAAAACAATGAAATAAAATAAATGAAATGCTGAGAATTTTACACAACAAAAGCTCTATATTTTTTTCTCTTTATCTCCTTCCTCAAGCAAGAGCATAGAGTTGCTAATATTTCTCTCTGAAAATATCTCAGCCAAACATCCAAAAACCTAACATAGTTGGTATCAATGTAGTAAAAGTTCCAATGAGTTGTGAATGTGAGGTCTCTTTCTACCTTTCTTGAGTGTTGTTGTTGCTTGTATTATTTGCAAGCTTCAGCAGAAGAGTGAACCAAAACACTGAGTGAAAACCAGAAAATACATCATCCAAATATTCTTTTTTCAAATGGCCTCTTCAAGCTATTCAGCTGCAACACTATCCATCTCTGGTGGACAAAACTATGATATTTAAAGCATAAATATGAAGGCATATCTCAAGGCATTTAGCCTTTGGGATGTGACAAATGCTGGTGGATAATAAGAACTAAGAGAAAATCCAACTCTTGCTCAAATCAAGTTATATGAGGAGGAAATAGCTAAGTGTTTCAAAGCACTCAATGCTTTGCACTCACCTATAAGTGATACTGTATTCATAAGAATTATGACTTGTGTAACAGCCAAGGAAGATTAGGATAAGCTTCAAGAAGAGTTCCAAAAAAAGTACAAGGATGAGGTAGATGTAAATCCTCAACCTGAGAATAGAGTTTGAGACTTTAGATATGAAAAAGTCTGAGTCTATTAAGGAGTTCACTAATTGGCTACTCAATGTAGTGAAAAAAAATTCAAGTCCTAGGAGAGGAGCTGATGGAACAACAGATTGTGTAAAAGGTTATGGCGAGTCTACCATAAAAGTTCGAGTCCAATATATCCTTTTTGAAAGAGTCTAGGACCTCGAGTGAGATCAGTCTCTCAGAACTGATCAATGCCCTCCAAGCTACTGAACAAAGGAAACATATAAGAAAGAAAAAGTCTTTGGAGAATGCTTATTATTCCAGACAAAAGAGCAAACAAAAGTTCAACAACAAAGACGTTCAAGGCAAAATAATTCGAGACCTATGACAAATGCTTCGAGGGAAGAACCCAACAGGGAACAATTTAGAGGAAACTTTCCACCATGTCCTCATTGCAAGAAGCTCGAACATGCTCCAGCAAGTTGTTACTGAAAACCTGATGTGCTATATAGAAAATATCATCAGAGAGGTAATGTGGAACGAGTGTGCAGACAAACGTCCAAGCTAAGATAAAACGTGTGACTCAGCTTTCCAAGACAATGGGATCCAAGGCAAGGAAGTTCGAGATAACAAGCTAATGTTGTCAATGAAGAAATGGGTAACCATGAAGCTGAGAACCTGTTCGTTGTTACATGCTTAGGTGCATCCGAGGAAAGCTAAGATGGGTGGTTGACAATGATTGCTCTAACCACATGTCTCGATCCATTTTTTATTTTTATTTTTGGTGAAAAAATAATCTCGGTCCATGCTATCGGTCCTTTTAAACAAATCAAGAAATAATCGTTGATGTAAAAGAAAATTGTGCAGATAACATATTAAATAATAATAATAATAATAATACAAGATGAAATCAAAGAAGGAGAGTAATGATACTATGCAGTATATATTACAGAGAAGAGGAGAGTCCTATTTATAGACCATTCCATAAAATAGATAATTATAATAGATAATTAATTTATAAAATACAAAATAAATTTCATCTGATAACTATATTATCTAAAAGATATTTGTCATCCATAATTAATATTATCAAAGATTCATAACAAATAAAGGATTATTCAATCCATTCGGGGCTGAAATATGTAAACAGTTAGGATTTTTTACCTTTTTTATTGTTTATATTTTTTGATCATAGATTGCCAAATGGATCATATCAAGGCATTTTTTTATGGATGTCCACCAGAGAAATGAAATAACATTTCATGTTCACTATTTTTTTTAACTATCTATGTCCATCACGTCAGCAATTACAAACTCAAAAAACCTAACTATACATCTCTTTTATTTACGGTGCGTACTAACTCTCTTTGCATTCAAAACCCAACAATTTTCTACCCTTCCCTCCCTTTGCAGCCACAAGTCATTAGTTTACCATAATTTTTGTAAACCCACTCGTGTTTTGATAACCATTCTTCATTTTCTGTGAATTTAATTTTATAAATACCACCAAAATAACTCAGTTTGGACCCCATTTTCACAATTTTTTAAAAATTTTAACAACATTAAATGCATCTTTAATATCTACAAAGGAAAATTCATTTTTTTTCTGTTACAATCTCATTTAAAAGTGTATAAATTTGTGTGTGTATGTTATTTGTGTATTTTAAAATTTATCCAAATAAAAAAAATGAAGAAAATGAAGAAAAATAAAAAAAACTATGCCAATTCGAGGTTGAAAAGACACACATCCTTCCCTCACCAATGGCGAGTATTTGAGTGAGAGTGGAGTGTGTCTTCTTCATTGGCACAATTTGTGTTCTTTGTTTTTTTTCATTTTTTTCATTTGAATAAACTTTAAAATACACAAATAACATACATACATAAATTTATACATTTCCAAATACACAAACTAGGGGTGGACAAAAACCGAACCAAACCGCGAAACCGAACCAAACCGTTGCTTTTGGTTCGGTTTGGTTCGGTTTATGAAATAAAACGGTTTGGGTTGGTTTGATATATAACCAAACCGCTACTAACGGTTTGGTTTGCGGTTTGGATAGTTTTTAGACCAACCCAACCCAAACCGCACCTTAATAAATAATATATTTATAATATTTTTTATTATAAATAATATATATTTTTTTATTTGATTTTTGAAAGTTCCCCTCTGCCCCTCTGCCTGCCTTGGACGCCTCCCCCCCTTTTGCTGAGCTGAGAGAGTTATTTTCGACCAAAAAAAAGAGCTGAGAGAGAGTTTGAGATAACCCTAGGGAAGGCACATTCCTTTTCAATTTTTCACTGCCTCTGCCCTGCCTTTGTGCCCTACTTTTGTGCCCTGCCGCTGCGCCGTCCGCCTCCGTCCCTCATCTTCAGAGTCCGGCAATCCCGTGGCCTTCGCACTCAGTAGCTCGACCTTCGCACTCAGTAGCTCTGCCTTCGCACTCCGTAGCTCGGCCTTCGCACTCCGTAGCTCGGCGATCCCGTGCCCTGCCTTCGAACAAAAGCACACGGCTCACAAAAGAATATCGGCCTTCGCACTCTGTAGCTCGGCGAGTGAGCTTTGGAAAATTGCCTGGATCATTCCAGCTTTCTGGACTTTGCTTGCATACTCTCTGCTGGCAGTCATTTGTGTCCTTTGGGCTCCTTCACGTAACCCAACTAGGTATTTACTTTTTAAATTGCAATTTTACTGTTTCTTGGTGCCTGCTAGATATTAATTTCAAATTGATTTTGTTTCTTGGTGCATTTGCTTTAGAGTAATGGTTCATATTGATAGCATAGTTATTTAGTGTATCATATATGCAATAGGAGTCAGCTTCCTATTCCTATGATACTTTTGGTTGTATTGACACCCTAATTATCTTGTGAGGTTAAATTCTTAGCCACTCATCAGATCAGTGGTAATTGACAAACGGTAGTGGATTTCTTCCTATTATAGAAACGGCTGAAATAACTTATTGAAGTTTTGAAATAACTTATTGTGAGGTTAAATTCTTCGCATTCAACAAAACAAAACTTTCAGAAAACTACTAGAATCAACAATTCTAACTCAGATCATATTATTGTTCTTCGAGACTGAGTATGGTGCAAGCCTGAGAAATTTAATATTGTATGGGCAGTCAGTTGGAACTTGGAAGTGGACCAACACTGCACTAGGCAGCTAAGTTGCCAAGGCCGAGAGGAGTAGTTCTGCTGTGCTTGGGTTAGTATTTTTTAATTTATGTTGATGTTGAATGCTGTGCTTGGGTTAGTAGTTTTTAATTCAAGTTGCCATGACCTACTAACAGCTAAGGTTCTGCTGTTAGTAGTTTTTAATTCATGTTGAATGCTGATGATTTTGATTTCAAAATTCATCTTATGTGATTTGGTTGCTGCTGTGCTTGGCTGCTTGCTGGTTATTTTGATTTCAATTTTAATATTTATGTTGAATGTGATTCTGTTGTTGGTTATTTTGATTTCAATCTTAATATTCATGTTAAATGTGATTTTGTTGCTGCTGTGTGTTCGGTTTCTGTCTGCTGGTTATGTACCTATAATTTATGAAACTATTTTGTTTGTATATGTGGTTTAAATAGAATTAAAATGGAGATTGACCATTTAGATGAGTTTGATGAGGCTGATGAGTTATTTTTTGATGGTCATTCACCCCCCGAAGTAGAATTAGTATATGAAACCTCAGAACAAGTAGATAAACCTAATTCTACAACCAACAAGAGAAAGCCTTTAAGGCCCAAATCTGATGTTTGGAATCATTATGAGAAAATTCCAAATACTGATAGGTGCAAATGTAAATATTGTGGTCGAGATTATAAATGGGATTCCAGGAGACTTGGGACTAGTACTTTGTGCAATCATTTGGTTAACCAGTGCAAGAAGTATCCCTATAGGTTGAAAGATAAACAACAAAAATTGCTTTCCTTTGGGTCTAAGGTTAGTGAAAGTGGTACTAACAATTTAGTATCGTGGAAATTTAATAAAGAAGCATGTAGGGCTGCATGTGCTGAAATGGTTGTTGTTGATGAGTTGGCATTCAGTCATGTTGAGGGACGAGGGTTTAGAAAGTATTCTAGAACTTTGAACCTGCAGTTTGATCCACCATCCCGTAGAACAGTTTCTAGAGATGTGTTTCAATTATTTTTGGATGAGAAAAAGTCTTTGAAGAGATTGTTGTCTTTGAATAATCAAAGAGTTTGCCTTACTACAGATATTTGGACTTCCATTCAAAACAACAACTACATGTCCCTCACTACTCATTTTATTGATGATAATTGGAACCTACATAAAAGAATCTTAAATTTTTGTGTGGTTGAAAATCATAAAGGTGAGACAATTGGAAAAGTGATTGAGGATTGTTTGTATGATTGGGGTATTGAGAGGGTTTTTACCATAACGGTTGATAATGCTTCTTCAAATGATTTGACTCTTAAATATTTGAAAAGAAAATTGCAACATTGGAAATGAGCTGTTTTGAATTGTGAATTTATGCATGTGCGTTGTACAGCACATATTGTGAATTTGATTGTGAACTTTGGATTGAAAGAGATAAATGACAACATTGCTGGAATTCGTAATGCTGTTAGATATATTAGATCATCACCTTCGAGGTCAAACACTTTTAAATTGTGTGTAAAAAAAGAGAAGATCGAGTGTAAAGGTTATTTGGTCTTAGATGTGCCTACTAGGTGGAATTCCACCTATTTAATGCTAAAAACTACTTTAAAGTTTAAAAAAGCATTTGATAGGATGGAAGATGATGATCGAAACTATAAAGAATACTTTGATGGTGGTGATGAAAATGAAAGGAGGAGAATGGGACCACCTAGCGGTTTGGATTGGGAAATTGCTGAGGTTTTTGTGAAGTTTCTTGGTATTTTTTATAATGTTACATTGAAAGTAAGTGCTTCTTTATCTGTTACCTCTCATATGCTTTTTCACTCATTGAGTTTAATGTACAATAATCTTGCTGATTTGAGTATATGTGAAAACAAAATGATGAGAGATATGGCGAGTAAAATGTTGGAAAAATTTAATAAATATTGGGGTTCACTTGGAAATGCCAACAAGTTGATAATTATTGGAGTTGTGCTTGATCCGAGGTATAAGCTGGATTATGTCTCTTATTTATTATCGGATGGTTATGAAAATGAAGAGGTTGAAAAGTTGACTAAGGATGTGAAAGACACTTTTGTTCGTCTTTATGAGTTCTACAAAAATGATGAATGTGAGAAAGAGAGGGAAAAAGAGTTGAATATCAATGATAACCAGCCGGCAAAGCTTGATGCAATGGCAAGTGGGAGTAAAACTTTGGATAGAGATATCATGGAGGATATTGATGAATGGTTGCATTTAAAGAGATCAAAATATCTAAAGATGAAAATGGGCCTTAATACTACAGATTCAAAGAATGAGCTTGAAAGATATTTATCTGATCCATGTGAGAGTGAGAGTACAGAAAATTTGAAGTTTGATATATTAGGTTGGTGGAAAAACAATAGCACAAAGTATCCAGTATTATCTAAAATTGCAAAAGATTTGTTTGCTATTCAGGTTTCTACTGTGGCTTCTGAATCTTCATTTAGCACGGGAGGTCGTGTACTTGATGCATTTAGAAGTTCATTGAGCCCAAAAATGGTTGAGGCTTTAATTTGCTCTCAAAATTGAATGTGCTCTAAACCTATGGAAGTAGATCATAGAGTGGAAATGCCAGTGGAAGATTTAAAATACTATGACAGTATTGAATGTGGTAAGTGGTAACTATATTTATAAAATTATAATTGTTTTTTTGCTTTAATTTAAATATTATGTATTTCTAATATTTTGTGTTTGATCAATGTAGGGATCTCTCTGCTATCATCGCCAGCTTCTTCTTAATTTAGTGATGTATTTTAATCAATGTTTGAATTGTGAAATGTAATATTTTGTTTGAGATGTTTACAATTTTTATTTTGAATTGTAATATTTTGTTTGAGATGTTTACAATTTTTATTTTGAATTGTAATACTTTGTTTGGGATGTTTGATGAATTTATATTTTTTTTCTTATGTTTGGTATGTTTATAATTTTTATTTTGGACTATAAAATTAAATTTCGTAGTCCAAAGTCCAAACCGCTAAACCAAACCAAACCAAACCGCACCAAACCGTTCTTGAACGGTTTGGTTTGGTTTGGTTTGAATGGTTCCAACGGTTTGGTTTGGTTTGTCATTAAACTAAACCGCAAACTACAGTTTGGTCTGAATTATTATAAAAAAACCGAACCAAACCAGACCGCGCCCACCCCTAACACAAACCCATCATGCAAGGTTTCAATCATTATTTTTCTAATTTTTTTGTTTTTGTTTTTTGAACCGATGCTTGTATAAGAAGTTGGATGATAAGTTTTCTTCTTTCCTTAATTTTTATAGAAATATAAAACTATTTTTTTTTTTACTTCTATCTTCTCTCTAAACACTTTGTGAGAGAAAAAGAAAAAAGAGTATAATTGATCTTTTAGATTTCTGGCTAGTAATGTAATGGGCGTAGATAATTAGAAAAAAATTGTGCATATAAAAAGTTATTTCATTTTACTGATGGATATCGTATAAAAATCTCAAATATCAAACTAATTTATCAACAAAAAGATTGAATTAAAATTTATTATGTGTCAATGTATATTTAAAGTATAAAAATAAAATCATATACAAACAGAGTAATAAGCAGAGGATTAAAGTCAATTTTGTTAAAATATATAACATAATTTCAATTGACTTTTTACAAATTTAAATTTATTTGAATAGTAATTTTAATTATAATTTTATATAATATGAGAGATACAAATTTTTAGTTCAATACATGAATATAAATAAGTGATAAGTTAATTAAAAAAAATGTCTTGACATATTTCCACATCATGAATTAGTATAATGATAATAAGTTAATTAAAAAATAATATCTCGACGCTTTTTTTTTTTTTATAATTAAAAAAAGACATATCAAAATCTATTTAGTAAATAGGTTAAATTTATATTTTTTTTTATTTTACTGAGAGTCCATGCTGAAAATTCATATTATTAAAAATTATCTATTCATTCTATAACAGCAGCAGAAATAAATATTTAAGTTCAAAAAAAAAACTATCAAACACCTAAATTTCAACTTTCATATAAAATTCTGCTACTGCTGAATTAGACTTTCGAATACCATCTCTGACACATTTCTACGTCATGAATTATTATAATGATAAAAAGTTAATTGAAAAAATAAATATCTTATCAATCAATGATAAAGTTAATTAAAAAATAAATATGTCTTTTATTTTGCATCAAATCAATCTTTCATTCTTTTCTTTTTCATACATATCCGGAAAATCCATTTAATTGACAAGAATATTCGAAGGTTACATCATTTAAGCAAAATATCTATTTTGCCAAAATATAAAACTAAATGACATTTTGCTCCTTAAACTTTTAGGTATTTTACACTTGGCCGTTTCTTATGTCCCAATTTTTGTTGTTTTTTTTTTTTTATGAAAATAAAAAAACCTATTTATCGTGGAATTATAGGTCTAAAAATTATCTAATGAGTAGATTAAATTTAAACTTTTCAACCTAGTAGAAGTCTACATTGAAAATCCATGTCACTGAAAACTCATTTTTCCTTGTACAGTAACAGTGAAAAAGAACACTTGAATTCAAATAGAACTACCAAGATTTCAATCTCAACTTCCATACTTGCAGGTGTGAAAGAGCTCTTGTTGCTTAGTTATTCAAACGTCTACTGTCAATTAGAGTTATTTAACAGAAAATTAATAGTTCAAGGATTAAATGTAGTTCATATATGTTTTTTATTTTTATTTTTTTGGGAGGACAGTTTTATAAAGTATTATGAACATTCATTCATTCACACGGAAGGTTCCAGTTCCATATAACCATAAATATAGAACATGGTTTCTAATTTTTTTTTTTCACAAAGTCACAGTAGCGAATAGCTTTTTTTGCAAGAGCCAAATTTTTGGCAATCATCGACGACCAACCACAATTGGCGGCAGCTACTTCTGAGACTTGAGTTCCTTCACCCTCTCTTCCGTTGCTTTCAGAGCTTTTCCATAGATGCTTATTAACTGCTTTCATTAACAACTCGTATTAAAATATTTAAAAATTACTATCTAACAGTTCAATGAAAATAAAAAAGATTGATATAAATTCTATTTGTTAATTAGCTCTTATTAACTTGATTTTCAATGCATCATGGAATATTAGCTTTACCTTCAGTTGAGATACTTTTATAAGATATCAAACGCCCATTACTATGGTGAGGCTTGGCAATCTATGTGGGGAAAAAGATTAGGTTTTTATAAAAATGATTATATGTAATTGGACGACGACCCGACAATAATGTGGGCATCGACGCCAATCACACATTGGCTTTCCAAAAAGGATCTAGATCTTCTCCATCCTTCTTGGATGAAACGGATCACTTCAAAAAATGGGTCTACTTGGCGGTGTGGTGGTTGCAAAATCTATTGTCTACCAAAATCAACTTCATTAATATAAACCAAGTAAAAACAACAAAAACAAAAATAAAAAAGAATCTATGTTGATCATAAACATTAAACATGAAAAGTACTTGGCGTTGTGGTAGTTGCAAAATTCATTGTACTAAGATCAAGCTCATTATCATAAAGAAAAATTGAAAACGAATTTATCTCAGTTGGTATGCCCCTCACATCCACATATATAAAGTTGTGGGTTTAAGAGTCTCCCTTTCTTTTTAGATTAAGAATTATTGTAATGATAAAATAAAAAATAAAAATGAAACAAAATAAAATAAAAAAATTTGTAGAGATTTTCAAAAACAATTTTGAGAAAAAAATATATAATAAAATAAAAAGAAAACCTATAAAACTGCTTGGCGTTATGGTAGTTGCAATATTTTATTCTCTACCAAAAGAAAATTTTGTAAAAATATCCATGACAATTTAGAAAAAAATTAGATTAAGGAAAAAGATAATATAAAATTGAGTCGGATATAGTGCAGTAGTTATTTAGCCTACCTCATCAACTTCTTCTGGAGATATTATGAATGGCGGAGACATCATAATGTTATCACCTGACACACGTACCAACATGCCATGTTTTTCACATTGAGCTCCAAAGTATGCACCTACTCCTGTGGTCCATGTCAAAGAGAAATAACATCAACAAAGATCCACAGAGATGACAAAAGAACCAGATACAAAATTGCTTTGCATAACTATTTGGCTTTTCGGAGCAACTTCTTCCCCACAAAATTCATATGCATCGCTTTGAGATCGACCATATATAACTAGAAAACCAATTCCAATACACTTTAGAAAAGAAAAAGATGAAGAAACTTACCCCATTCAGGAGGAAATGAATCATTAGGTGACTTGTTATCTGTAAATTCCGTACCAAGGATCAAGCCAGTACCCCGTATCTGAACCACATTAATTAGATGAAAAATGTCTCTGCAATCATGTATGCACTATCTCAACAACCAAAGCTCGAAAACTCAAGAACCAAGATTTACCTCCCCTATAATAGGACTGTCAGCAAAGGCTTTTAAACCATCTTGAAATCTAGGTGAAATGCTCTTTACTTGTTCCACAATTTTTCTTTCCCTAAAAAAAATTAACAACTCAATCAGATACATTAGGGGCTATAAATTGAGCACACAGAACCTCAAAAACATGAAGCTATATAAGCTAACTTAATCTATCATAAGGAATTACCACCACTTGTCTGCTAAATCAAAAAGCTACTCACATGACCTTTTTGAACATATTTGAGGACTTTTAACTGAAATACCAGACAATTAACAGATAGAAGTAGAAAGGACAGTTTCAAATTGTTCACTCATATTAGTTTTTTGACCTCAGATATCCAGAAGGATTCACATTGAAGATTATGTTATTAGAAACTGAAACAATGCTAGTCCTTCACTTCATGTTGTATGCTTAGACAATTTTGAATCCTTGTCATCTATATATTTAGTTTAAAAGGATCATTTGTAAACGAACAAACCTGTAGATCTTTAGTGCTTCAATTGCAACTGCACAGGATACAGGATGCCCCGAATAAGTAAATCCATGAGAAAATGTACCTGGAGAAAATAAAGTTAGGTAAAGCAATTGATAAGAACAATGAAAGATACTAACGTTAATAGATGGGTTCCTTGACATACCAAGCTTGTTGCTCTGGGAGTATATAACTTCTGCAACTTCAGGGCTCACAAGAACAGCTCCAATGGGTAAATACCCAGAAGAAAGTGCCTGAGAAGTCCAAAACCAAGACAAACATGAATGGTGTGTGTGTGTGTGTGTGTGTGTGTGTGTGTGTATATATATATTGTGCATTTTCCCTTTGTTTGAATTGAATCCTACTTTACCTTTGCTATGGATACAAGGTCTGGTTTAATGTTGTATTTGTCACACCCATACATTGTCCCAAGCCTTCCAAATGCACAGATTACCTTACATAAAAAGTAAATGAAGAAATAAAAGCCCAGACTTAAGAAACACAAGTAAAGAGGGCATGCATAACATAACAGTAAATATGTACAAGGAAGGACCAAGTACCTCATCTGCGATAAAAAGAATGTCATATTTCTTCAGGATAGGTTGAATCTGCATCGAGAATGAAACTAAAGTTAACTAGTGTATATTTCTCTTTGGGGGGATGTGGAGAGTGGGAAAAAGAGAGCAAAAGAAGAAATACAATATTGCACAGTTAGAAAGCCAAAAATCCAAAAGGACCAAGTAGTAACATCCATAGGCATGCTCAAACAAAGTGTGCGTTACTTGAATATGAGCATCTTGGTTATTTCAGAATGGTATATCATTTTCCTAGGGGTAAAAGAGTAAATAGCTAAAAATAAAATTAAAATATAAGGAAAGCAAAAAATCTGAGGAGAAAGTGGGCACGTACCCCTCTTGGGCCCAACGTGGGTCCGCCCTGATGAAGTCCCATTTTATAAAAGTGAACTTGGTTTTTGGGGCAAGGCAAAGAAACACACACACACACACACTCCCTTGGAGCAGCAAAATATGATCCCAAGTACTGGTGCAATGCCAATGACTTTCCTAGCTATTTGACAATCAAGCAAGCACTGTGCATAGATATGTAAAATAGAAATTCCTCAGCAGTCCAGAATTGAAGTCAGTGTAAAGTTAAAATTTTTCCAGAGTCTACCGACGTTTTTATCACTTTATGTCACAGAAGAAGACTATTTACTTATTGATTACTGCTCTGTTGATTCTAGGCTCAATCCCAAGACAAATCAACTCTAACGGTGACACAAATAACATGTTTGTTCCCATTCCAGTTTCCAGATCCAGAAAAAGCAGTTTCAAATTTCATAGCAGGTCAGGTTTTGAATTGCCAAATTGTGAACTTTCTATTTGGGTGGTGTCCGACTAACTTGCACACAGAAAAGTTCTACCTACCCTGAGAAACAATATTTTTTTAAATACATTCAAGCTTCTATTTTATATGCAATGCATCTAATACAGGACTGCAAGCCTTGATATTGCGTTTATGAATACAGAAATTTCCTCTTGCAAACCAAAAAAAGGTGATTAAATGAGGTATGATAGAAAGCAAGCATTTCAACAACCAATTCCTGATTAATCCACCAACTGAGACACAGAAAAGCCAAATGAAATGGAAGAGCCAAAGTCCAAACGACATACCTTATCAAAATAAGTTGCAGGGGGAGGTATGACACCTCCTGCCCCCATGACAGGTTCGGCAATGAATGCAGCAATCTGAGGATAAGATTCCCTAAATTAGGAAATTATAACAAACCATCCTTCAAGTCGCAGAATAGTCTACCATAGTATTTAGGTGATGCTATGAAATTTACCGTCTCCGGTCCCTCTTTGAGGATAAGATTCTCTAAATTATTGGCCAATCTGGAAGAGAACTCCTCCTCTGTCTCACCTGACAAATCCATTACCATGTTGAATGATGAATACACAGAACAAAAAAATAACAAAAAATAATTAGGCATTAGACCAGTATATTGATTATAATCCACCTGGAAGATGAAAACGCCAGTAATGAGGGCAGTCAGTGTGCAGTACAAATGGCGCTGGCAAATCAAATTTCTGATGCAAAGCTGGGAGTCTGTCACAATGGTTTCCTAGTTAATTTACTAAAAAGGTGATGCTTTCATGATAATTGTGCTTGTAAACTTATCCTACCCAGAAAGGCTGGCAGCTATCAATGTTGAACCATGGTAACTGCAAGAGCACAGAGATATGATCAGTGACTGGGACATGATGACAAGAAAAAAAAAGAGAGAGAAAACTTCAGTAGAGTGATAGAGAATACGATTTTGCTCGAGCTATAAATTTTTTTTTATTAGGTCGTCCAAGTGCATTATTATAGTACCAGACCAGCTTCACCTACAAGCAATGAAGCAAATAATTTATTTACAAAGATGTTAACGATAATATTCAACATTTATACATAGACAGCATATTGTCCACTATGAAGTTTTGGTTTCTGTTATTTCAAATCATTTCTCAAACATTCAAAAAGCTGGAGGTAAGTTTATATCCAGAAGCGTTGAACTTAGTGCTTCAAAAAATAAGGGCTCTTTGAGAAATGAGTTATTCTTTAGTGGATGTTCATTGATCATTGAATCAAACATATGATTTGTAATTTAATTAATAGGCTAACAGAAAAGCTAGTAATTCCTTCAATTAACTTATTGTTGTCCTCCCATGATTTGTATTAGACAATAGATTATTTTCCATAGGGTTCAAATGCAACATCAATTAATATCATGAAATTGTATGTAGAACAGTGTAAACGAGAAAAAAGAATCTTTGATATCATGCATGTATACACAACGCAACTAACAGACCTGTGTGTCATTGGCTTCTGATCCACTATTTGTAAAAAATGCTTTCACCATCTTGCTGGCTGTAAAAGTTTCTAAAAGATCCTTTGCTAGATCCTGTAAGATGAATTAGCAACTAAATATCATGAGATAGAATCTTCAAAGTAATAGCCTTCAACTATCTTGCAGCAGTTGTGATAAAAACAAGATATTTAAGTGATACAAAGTTCAGTTGAACTTCTAAAGCATAGAAGAATTTGAGACTAAGTAGCAACAAATTTTGAAAACATAATCTAAAATTTATTTATGATGAATGGTAACAAAGAAAATGTATGAATACCAGAGAAGGTTTTGTAGTACGATTCCAAAAGGAGTGGTAAAATGGCAAGGTATTCAGTTGTGAGGTTGCAGCAGCCACAAGTCGAGGTTCATTTCCACCTGAAAAATTTTGAACAATAAGCTTTTGCATTTAAAATCGAATGTACAAGAAAACATGTGCATTTTAAGTGTAAAAATGAATGCCTTGGCATTACAGTTGACATGATTATTTGATGAGATATATATTCCATAAGAGACATCAAACTTATAATGGGAAAACTTAGAAGTTTTTCTGCCAAAGAAATAACAATGTGAAACATAAATGGATTCTGATACCTAATGCTGTGCACCAAAGACCAGCAAGGGCATCAAGATACTTCTTCCCATTGGAGTCATAAACATAGGAACCCTGAGACCATTAATCAAGTTAGTTATATGGTTAACAAATTAATGAACTTTGAAAAGAAAAAGGGGCAGATATTTTCATAGTTCTACAGGAACTCAGAATTACTTTTGTTCCAAGTAAGAGATGTTAGGCCAATAAAGGACACAAGACTAAGAAATATTATGATTATTGGCTACATGATTAAGAAGTTCACCTCAGATTTTTCTATAACCAAAGGATGCAAGTCAGTAGTCTGCCACCCAGCTGTGAAAGGTGCAAGCATATCATGCCCCTTAAACCTGACATAACCCCAAGGCATTATAACTAAGCACATTTTGGTTCAGATTCTCAAGTGTGCATATATACACATACAAGCTATTCTACAAACTTATGCAGCAACGGACATAAAAATGTTAAAGGTCAACATACAAAATATGCTACAAACAAAGAAAAACAGAGAATAGAAGGACTTATGGAGTAGAAAATTAAATAGAAAAACCATTTACCCTTGACTATTATTCAGATTGGTCACTGAATCTTCCTTCTGTGCTTCTGTGCTATTATTTCTGGCAATTATGGAAACCTTAGGAGCATGATCCTGTATAACTCTAGTAGCAGTAACATTTTTCAAACATGAACGAAGCTGCAAAATAAGTACAAAAATCAGAATACTTTGGAGATAAGAGAATGCATGGATAACCAACAGTAAAGCATAATGAGAAAAATAAAAGATTTAGGTCAGCTGTCTATCTAAACTGCTCCATTAATGAATGCGCACAAACAGATAACACCGCTTGCACAAATATTGTCATGAATGTGGGGCTACCCCTGGCCATTGAAATAGATCAGCATTATTTTTCATAATCCTATCGTTGATTTGTTAGGACCATGTGTAGTAGAGGTTCACTCAAAACAATAGATAGTCACCTCATGCTATGCATTGAAAATATGCTTGATATGCATGGTTAAGCCCACTTCCAATTATCTATAGCTCTTGTGTTAGATAGTAATTTAATATGGTATCAGAGCTTTGGTGACTATAAAGTCTTATTCTTTAACCTTGGTATCCCCATTTGCATTTGCATTAACTAATTGATCAAACCTTGGTTTCCCATTTGCATAAAGTAATTGTTTGGCACGCGTGAGGCCCATATACATGGGTAGGCTTACATATGATTGTTGGGTCCACTTCCTATATACAGTTTCCATGCATATATCTAAGAAGGTTAAATAAAGTAGTTGCTTATATTTTTCAGAAGCAGTTGTCTACAAATTTTCTAATTTTCAGCAGTATGGTTATTTGTAGGAAAAAAATTGAATGAGAAGGCCAACCCTCAGCATTAACGGAGCAATTAAGCCAGAACAAATCGACATATTAGGCTTAGCAATTATTATTATGATTTTGAAAAAGTTTGATTTCTTTTTCCTTTTCCAGTATAGGCTTAGCAACCAAATGGTCCCTTGCTGACCCAAAAAAAAAAAAATTGCGAAAACCAAATGATTCCTTGAGAACTAAAGAAAGCAAAAACAACTGAATAAAAAAAAAGGCATATATTCCACAAACTAATTGAAAGTTAAGGATATTTTTTCTCAGTATAGTAGGTGTGGTGGAATAAAGAATCATAAAAACAATAATTTTATCTTATAAAACTTATTTAAAGAATAAACAAACGAAAGGAGTATAAATTGAGATTCAATTAAAGATAAGCATTCAAATAAAAGTAGCTTATCCAGAAATCAGTCAGTAACGGAAAGAAGAAATGTCAAATTACTGACTAAATCCTTATCTTTTTCCCTACATTTTCTAAGCAAACTAACAAAGTCTGGGGTGTCAAGAGAGTGATATAAGCAAACAAAATGACTGTTTAGCAGAAGCCTGAGAATGATGAACTGCATGTATCGTCCACAGCACAAAATATCCAAACTTTTTCACATGAAAAACTGAAGAAATCACAGAGAAAACACATGAAGCAGATGAAATTCCAAGATAAACCAAATTGGTTTTGCAGGTAAATGTTACCTGTGTTCTGAGATTGGATCGAAGGAGACGATTAACACCCATTTTTGTTTCCTTTTTTTGTTTATTTTTTTGCACTGCAAAGCAAGAAATGGGGAGGTCTTGTAAATGTGAGCAGAAAAGACTGCAGTGGACTACCCTTTTGTGTTCAATTCCTAAATTATTGATTTTCTTGAAGACAACAATTACTAGATTAGGCCAATCGTGTCAAGTAGCCAGCTTTACCGTATTCTTTCCGTTTCAACTTCTTATGTTCCAAAAGCCTCCACTAGACAACACAAAAGGGCGTATAAAAATTAAATAAAACTCAGAGAAACCCAAAATGGTAAATATATATATATATAAAATAAAAATTATTTTTGACAGCTTAATACGATTATACGAA
>QANX01000822.1:0-18163 GCA_003254975.1 Ochetophila trinervis | reverse complement strand
AAAATTTATATTAACCGCATTCAGTATAAGTTCAAGACACATAAGGGCTCTAACCATATTGCGACTTGTGATCAATCCATAGATACCGATACAAAATAAGTAGGCACTCAAAACAAGTACATGTTCGAGCATCATTGACCAACTCCTTATCAATTAAATTATCAATTAAATTTTGATTCATTTCAATATAATCTCAACAACAATTCAATGGATTCAATTGACTAGAATCTAATACAGTACGGAACAAATAAATAGATTGGTAATAGATCGAATAAAAGAATTTCTATTTTCGACATAAACAATCTTTACTTTAATTAGAATTGAATTGAAGAGAAATAGATGTGATAACACAGAATGAAGTTTCATTTGGATTGCTGTTGCTAATTCTATAGATTTAAGATTTATTACTGGCGCGCCACAGCGATTGCACCTATCAAAGCGGCTAAAAGAATTATTGAAATGAATTCAAAGGGAAGAAAAAAATCTGTTGATAAATGAATTCCAATTTGTTGACTATTACTTATCAAATCTTGCTCTATAATCTGGTTTGATTTTGTAGTCCAAATAATACCGTACCATGAGGTATCCGTAATAGTACTCATTAGTAAAACAAAAATACTTGTACAAACCAGCAAAGTAACCCCATCCCCAACGGTCCAAAGATTAAAATCTTTGTAATATTCTGAACCATTCATGAACATCACAGCAAATATGATTAAAACATTTATAGCTCCCACGTAAATAAGGAGTTGTGCAGCAGCTACAAAATAAGCGTTTAATAGAATATAGAATAAGGATATACAAACAAGAACGAGTCCCAATGAAAAAGCAGAATAAATTGGGTTTGTAAGTAATACTACTCCTATACCTCCTAATATAAGACCTGATCCCAGAAAGACTAAAAGAAAATCGTGTATTGGTCCAGGCAAATCCATTATATGTAAAAAAAGAGATAAAAAATAGAAATGTTTTTCATGACGTTATTGAGACCCGACCAGAAAAAAAGTTTTATGCTTTATAATCAATTCCTAATTGAATGAAATTGAAATCCTCAGGGATGTGAATTAATGTGGGTACAGCTAGTGGACTAATTTCATTCTTTCTCTGAAAGAGTAATTCAAATCCGAAACTATATTTCGAAATAATTATATAGATATTAATTAGATATTAATTACTCTATTTTCAATCCAAATTAAGACGTGATTATTAACAACTAATGAATAGTTGGGATTTGATTTGTAGTGCGTGACCAAACAAAACGAAAGAAACCTTAGTATATCTGGGGGGGATACGTGTGCTGAGCACATGAGGGGGGGGGGAGTCCGGGACAATATTAAACGGGGGGAAATTTTGGGAATTAAACATCTGGGGGGTACGTGTGCTGAGCACGTGAGTGGGGGAGTCGGGGACAATATTAACCCAGCAGTCGGGTTTTATATCAAATTTGTTTAAATATAAGTACCTGCAAGTCCAAAACAATATTTCTACAATATTTCAATCCACCAAAGTCTACCATATTAAAGTTAATTCTACCACACTGCTTCAATATACATAATGTCCATGATATATATATAAAATTCAATTACATAACATCTCCCTAACATACTACAGTTTTACCACACAACTAGTACATAATCTTATATATTCTAAGTACATTAATGCTGCCTATAACTTGTTCCTCTTGCGATTACCAGTAACAAGAGCACAGCTAACAGTCCAAGAACTACCTGAAATATATTTTAATTTTTTTTTGGATGGGTGAGTATTTGCATACTCAGTGAGTAGAAATTATAATAAAAATATAGTGCTATAACCATATATAAATGTATATGAAAAACTAGTTTTTACATGCAATATCTTTTGAAATTAGTTCACCTTCTCAATTCCACAATACTTGTATATGACATATTCAATTTATTTTATTTATGACAAACGTGCTTTGAAGTACAAATCAACTCACGAATAACCAGGTAATAACTATATATGAGAGACATTCCAGTGAACAGCCACAAGACATATATATATATATGAACAAATTATTATATACCGAGCGAGTAAGCTAACCATTAAATTCTCGATGAAAAGCCTCAAGACATATATGTGAATTAATTAGCATATATCGGGCGTGTAATACCCATTTATGTGACCAGTCATTGGCCATTTATATATTCATAAACATATACACAATCTCATATTTCCGGCAATTCTAATTTGGCAGCATAAACCATTGCCCAAGCATAAACATTAATCATACATCAATATATATATATATAGATCGCAACATAATCACTTTACTAGTTGGCGACATCACACATTGCTCAAGTAAGATTTAACCACTTACCTTAAACCCACCATCATTTCACTCTTCTTCATGTCACCTCCATATCATTCTATTTGCAAATTTATATAATAATAATAGCGTTTCCATAATTTGCTTGAAATCATCATATAAAATAATCCTTTAATGTGTGTATATATATTTATACTAAAAAAATGATCATGTAATATATCTATATATATACATATACTTGTAAAAACTTATCCAAACACAATAACTATATATCTCTTACTCATATAAAATTTGAATATATTACTAATTTATAAAGTGTATATATATATGTGCATTTATATATTTATATATATACATTCCCACTCACAAAGAATGTCACATTGATGCTGGTCCTTGGTTGAGTGCTCACTGTTGTTCTACTAGAGTAGTTTATTCCTCTAGTAATAAAATAAAATAATATTACAAATTATTTTATTATGGCAATGTAAAGTAAAATCCCTTTAATAGCATTTCCATATTACACTTATCTTTATATGCATATTTCTTATTTATTTTCACTACTTAGTATTTTAGTTAACTAATTCAATGCCCACTTGTTCCATTTACTCAAAACTTTATATTACACTCACCAACTTGTTTTCAACAATACTACTCAAGTAATTTTTTCTATATAATATAGGTTTATTGATTATATTCATTCCCACATGATTTCTAAAGGTTAACACCTAAATCTTACTCTCAACTTCATTTAGATTAATTACAACTTATTTCTCTATCCTCACACACTTAAACCTTTTAGCAAAACTCACTAATTCTCGACAAAATACATAATCAATCTCCACCATTCTTCCAAATCTCTTAACCATTATTTAAAATTAACCATTTTAATTACAACTCTTAACATATTACAACATTCTCTTCAAAACCTATACAACAATTCATAATCTCAATCATTTTCCCTTCCCAAACTCTAGATTACAAAATTTTATCATTATGTAACAGAAATAAGCATATAAAACATGTTTACCTTCAATTTGGAGCAAAAACACACCAATTTTTCAGAAATCTAAAAATTCCCTTTTTGTCCTTTTTTGTCGAATCTTAATCTAGCTCACTAAACTTACATTCAAAGTTTAGATTTTGTAAAGGGGTGTGGGATGAAGCTTTTGGTACAAAGATTCCGGCGAGAGGTGGCTGAAATTTTTCAATTTCTGGTCAAAATGGAATTCTGGCAATCTTCCCAAATCTCACTCTTAGAGTGGTTCTAAGTTAAAACTAAACTCACCAAAGTGTTTGACTTGAAAACTTATGGGTAACATATTTCTAAGCTTGATTTCGAAGAAATTGAAGAGGATTAATTTTTTTTTGCCCTAAAGCTTGACTGGCCACAACAATGGAGGATGAGAGGTGAGTATGCATGAGAGGTGGAAGAAGATTCAATTAATTCACCATTTTTTTATAATTTCCAATTTTTCCTTTCCTTCTATTCATATATTCTTTAAATCAAGGGCATAATAGTCATTCTAGCTCATTTTAATTTATTTTTATCTCTGTCATTTATTTATATATATTAACTCTACTTAAAGATACTAATTCACAAAATTTTTAACTCTAAGTTTTAATTACTCTTAGATTAGATTCTAAGAATAAAGTTAAGATCTTAACAACTTTAACCAAACTATTACTCTTATAATTATTTTCTTTATATTGCCTTTAGTATTATTATTATTAATGTTATCACTATTTTTTATATATATTATATATTAATAATACCTTAACTAAATTAATTCATACACAAGACAAAATTAAACTCTAATTACCTCATTAAACACTACTTAAGTGTTACGGTATTATAGGCATGGCTTCTTGATGTATTTTTTTTCATAATTTGTAACCAATTCAAGAGGAATATATTGGATGAGTTCCTCCCTTGAGAAATTTTTAGGGATTTGTATAATAGTGGGCACCTCTAGCCTTTCCGCAGTAATGAATAGAGAATCTCTTGTGTTTCTTGGAAGATGCAGTGAAGAGCATGATTCTGTAACCTATAAACAAGCTGATGATGTAAGGTTGCAAAATAAGCTAATGCTGTTTGTTCTGCTCTTGAAATCTGGATCTGAACTTTGAGGAGTGTTAGAAGATTAGGATCTTTCAGAGGAACATTAAAGTTGGGGTAGAATGTGAGGATGATGGTTCTAGCATCAAGAGTAGAAATAGTTATTTGAATAATAGAATGCTCGAACTTTAGAAAGGTAGAGTTGAGAAGAGCAAGACACACGGCTACGGGGAGACCTATCCATCCATGGAGTGAGAGGGAAAGTCTGACTGCTGTATATCCTTTTGCTTTCCATCTAGTGATGAGATCGAGAGGAATCTCAAGATTGATGTACTGTTCCTGGATAGTAGCAGGAATACTACATGAAGCATAGCTGCAAGATTGAATAGATTCCTTAACTAGGGGAGGTGAAGTTTGCATAAGCTGTCAAATGCTTTGACATCTCCTTTTATAGAATTTATAAGGATTCATAAGAGGGGGTTGTTTAAACTTGAGCACTTTCTGGTACATAAGTATATTCAACAATGTTATTGATCATAGAGGAATTAATTTTTGGAAAACGATCTGAAAAAGAGATTGAGGAAGAGATATAGCTTATGTCTGAAGAGGAAGTGGAAGATTGAGGAGATTCCATGGTTGAAGTTGAGATCTTCCCGAATAACTACTTGCACTTAATTATGCCATATAGCACCTAATAGACTCTGTTAAACTCTGATACCAACACTAGTCTGGAGCTTTCACCAACATAAGTAAACACAAGTTTCATACTATGCTTCACAAAGCGAGATTAAAAAAATTACTCCAAATAATCTCAAGGTCTAGTTCTTCACAAAGTATAGAGAACTTATATAGGAAAAGATTGTAGCATGGATTAAAAGCTATGTCTTATGGTGCACAAGATCCTATCAAAAGGCAAGTGCAGAGCATACTGACATCTTAGCTATTGATGTTTTCTGATACCCAAGATCCTTGAATTAAGGCGAGGGTAGAGCATACTAACATGGAAAAAATTAAGGCAACTAGCTTTCGGGAAGAAAGAGAGCTTAGAAGGAAGACTTGAATCTAATAAAGGATATTTTATTAAGATTTCAACTTGGTTACAAAATGAGAACAAAGGATATTTATAAAGGGAGAAAAGATGTAAAAACCCTAAAATACTTTTAATACACACCATTCATTCTTACTTTTAATACAAACCATTCATTTTTCTTTTAAAAACTACCACATCTTATAACTTTAGTCTTAGACTATACAAAGTACTTATAAAGAGACAAACACACTATTAAACAAATACAGTGCCAGAATATCTAAAAAAACTAGATGGAATTTATTCACATGCTATTCTGGCTAGGAAAGAGATTATAATTATTATAACCATCTGAGTCGACTGATTCATATAAGTTGTGCCACCATGGTTTGTTCAAGTCGTGTTCCTCATGTTGAAAGGGTCCGCAATCATGTTCTTCATCTTCATACATAACTTGAGAATTAGCAAAATATTCCATGGGTTCTATATGTGTCTGTGGACTACTAGAAGAGTTTGGTTGGGTCTGATGATTGGTAGAAGGACCAATAAATAAATCAGGAAGGTCTTTGGAGCCCTTTGGAGGTAGGCCAAATGGGAGAGTCTACCAATGTGCACCATTCGTAGATGATATTTTGTGTCCAGAAAATATTATTTATTGGATGAAGAAAATATGGCATGTTAAAGATAAATATGGACATGGTTTTAACAACTTTTTCTTCTTTCATTTTGCACAGGTTTTGACTGCTCATAATTTTCTCAAACTCTTTTCTCCACCACATGAAAGGAGAATACCATTCGAAAAAAGTCTAGAGGAGTGAATCTTTATTGGATGGGTCATGTAGGTTGTGATATATCTCAATGGGAGAGAAAACCAGGGAAATGGAATATTAAATAGTAGAACACCAAAGGAACCAAAGATGATGTTCTTCAATGGATTTTGGAGTTATATGAAAAGGGACCAGGAATGGGGTATCTTGGTCAAAGAGATCTGGATGATTCCAGGAAAGATTTACAATAAGAATATTTGTCAGATAATAAAGACGATGGTTTTTTGTAAAGTTTGGATTTGAGAAACAGTAGAGACATCTTTTAGATTGGGAGGAAGATCCTTATGGATATTTGCTTTTAAACAAAGGGGAGTGGAGGTCATGAAAATTAAAGGAAAATAAGAGACAAGGGTAATGACTTGAATGGGTTTAGGTATGGAAAGCATGTCTGGAATAAGATTGAGATCTCCTTTTATATGCTGGACTGAAAAATCATATTTTGCAAACCAATCCTTTAGTCTTAGTAATTGAGGTTCAGAAAGAGTTTTGTTTTTGAATTCTACGACCTTGGGAAAAGATGAATTGTCAATTTGTACCACGAAGTGATGGCCTCAAAGATGGAATTCAAAATTTTTGATTCCATATTTGACAGCAAAAATTTCTTTGTAGATTGTATGATAATGTTTTTCAGATTCTTTGAATGGTCCACTAGCATGGCCACAATAATGCTTTTGGCCTTTGTCATCTTCCTCAAGAAGCACTGCCCCCCAAAAAAGATCGCTGGCATCTGTTTATAGAAGCATTTTCCCTATAGTGGGTATCAAGTTTTTTTGATGAAAAAAATTAATTTAAAGTTGGTTTCTTAATAAAATATTAATCTTACAACTTAAAATTAAACCAAATGTGAAACTTTTATGCAGCTACCACCTACAAGAAAAAGAAGACATTCAAACCTAGCTACTATGGATCATCATTTTTCTTTGATGTAACAACCTGAACTTTTACATGTTTTTTTTTCTTTAAAAATTTGATTAGGTTGATCAGTGATAGGTTGAATTTTGACATTTCTAATGAATGAGTTTTGGCCTCAAAAATCTCAAGCGTAGCGTTGTGCTCGTCAGTACACGTATGTATGTTGTAGTAATGATGTGATGTTGATGTTGAGTATGCCAATGCTTACCTTGCCAAAGGTGATGAACAATGTGTAGTTTACAATGATGCTCCACCTCAAGATCTGGGATGAATCCTGGTGCAGCATGAGGTAGTAGTGGCTAATGTCTCAAGATAATTGAAGATAGACGAGTTGAATTACCCACCCATGAATTGGAGCTAGCCACAATTTTATTCGCAAAAAGTAAAGGTAGAAAGATAAAAACCTTCTAGACTTTTATAGCCTGTACCTATCCAAGTGTAGAAATGGGAGCTCATCTCTGTGTATTTCATTTCAAGCTTATGCTCACTCCAAAGAAGCATGAAAAAATTTGAGTGATTGTCGATCGCCTTATTAAGTCTGTGCATTTCCTTCGTGTGCATGAGAAGTTTTTTCTTTAAAAGTTAGTTGAATTGTTTTTGAACCACATAGTGAGTCTACATAGAATTTCCATATCTATCGTATCAAATAGAGATCCAAGATTCATACAAGGTACTAGAAATACCACAAGCTGCTTCTTCTTCGAGAAAGAATAGTAGGCAAACTAGGGAGACCAATGCTCAATTTGAAAATGGAGAAAGTGACCATTTTTCAAGAGATAGTAAGGGGAATAAAAGGAGAGAATGTAAATCTCAACAACATTAAGATTTCTATGCCATCTTTTCAAGGTAAGAATGATCCTGAAACTTATCTTGATTGGAAAAAAGAAGGTTAATATGATATTTGACTATCATAATTACTCCGAAGCTAAGTAAGTTCGGCTTGTTGTGATTGAATTTTGTAATTATGCCATTGTTTAGTAGGATCAATTGGTGATTAGTAGGAGAAGAAATATAGAAAGACCTATTGAATTTTGGGATGAGTTAAATGCAGTAATGAGGGAAAGATTTGTACCTAGTCACTATCATAGATAGCTCTATCAGAAACTTCAGAGTCTTACACAAGGTACTAGGAGTGTAGAAGACTTTTATAAGGAGATGGAGATTACTATGATTAGGGAAAACATAGAAGAGGACCATGAGCCCACCATGGCTAGATTTTAACAAGGATTGAATAGAGAAATAGGTAATGTAGTGGAACTGCTCCATTATGTTGAGCTAGAGGACATGGTTCATATGGCCATAAAGATAGAAAAGCAATTAAAAAGGAAAAGTGGTAATAAACTTGGAAGAGGAAATAGTCAAGTTTATAATAATTGTAATTCTTATTGGAGGAAAAAAGATAAACCACCAGCTAAATCAACACCCTTTGATAAAAAACCTAGGGAACCTATGACCAAGGATAAAAATAAGAAATCACCACCATCTGGGAACTGTGACATCAAAGTTTTTAGATGCCTAGGTGTTGGACATGTTACTTCTCATTGTCTTAACAATAGGATTATGATTTTAAGGGATAATTGAGATGTGGTGACAGAAAGTGAGTCAAGTGAGGATGAGGCCGATAATAGTGACAGTGATGGAAAGTATGCTGCAATTAGGGAGTCACTCGTAGTTACAAGAGCATTAAGTTTACAAATGAAGGAAAGTGACGAGGATCAAAGAGAGAATATATTCCACACTAGGTGTCAAGTGAAAGATCAGGTTTGTAATTGATCGTCGATGGAGGAAGTTGTAAAAATGTAGCTAGCACTGAATTGGTTGTGAAATTGGGGTTTCACACTATGAAGCATCCAAAACCATATAAGCAACAATGGTTGAATAAATGTAGAGAAGTAAAGGTAACTAAATAAGTGAAGGTTCCTTTTACCATTGGGAGATATCAAAATGAATTCTTGTGTGATGTTGCACCTATGTATGCTGGTCATATACAGTTTGGAAGACCAATTTGACGAAAGGTGACACATGATAGATTCAAAAATCAATACACATTCTTCAAGGATGAAAGAAAAATGATGAATAAAATGCAAAGTGCATTTTATTAAACAAATTAAATGAAACAAAATAAATTAAATTTAACAAAGTGCATTACATTAAAAAATAAATTATAATAAACAAGCAAAAATAAATTTAAGCAAACAAAGTAAATTTATATAGAACAAAGTAGATTAAATTAAAATAAATAAATAAATAAAAGTATATTAAGTTAAAAAAAAATTAAATTAAACAAAGAAAATAAATCAAATTAAAAAAATAAATTAAATTAACCAAAAATAAATTAAATTAAACTAACGGAAAAGATTACCTGCAAAAGCTAAAAGGAGAAACAAAAAACTCAACTAGGTTGGTACCCTCATCAAACCAAAACGCCAAGCAAGCCAAAGAACATAAAAATAGGAAAGTTTAAGAAAAAAGTTCAAATAATAGCAAGGACCAAAGCCACAATATAGACTCCAACCTGGTCTCATTAAAACCTGCATGAAGAAAAACCCAAAAGGGAAAAACCTCACACAGGGAAAAGAGAACTAGGAAATGACCAAGAAACAAAAATACATAAAAGACTTCCCAAACCAAAAACTATTTAATAATCTATATGCACGATCCCTTAACAAGTCATCAAAATGAGCATCTACACAAAAATCTAGCAAAAAACACCACTAAGTAACCACAGCTGCTGTCACCGCTTCCTTTAAAAGAATGTCCCCTCCTTATTTCCCTATCAAAAAATATGGGACATTTTAAAATGTATGCTCTGGATAAAATCCAAAAATATGAGACCACCGAGCTTCAAACTTCTAAATTATTTTAAAAAAATCTTTAGCAATCAAATCCACAACATATAAAGAGTCACACTCAACCTAAAGATAAAAATAGCTATTCTGCTTAGCCAGCTCGAGAGCATACATTACCACGAGAAGCTCAGCTTCAAAAGCAAAAGCAGAAACCAAAGGAATAGGATAACAACCTTTAACAAAACCCCTGCTATTCCAAAACTCCCTCACTAACAACTAGGCTTGGGCAACTCTGAGCCGCCTCATTTGTATTGACCTTAATCCAATAAGGGTCTAGAATTAACCACTGGATAGGAACAATACAAGGAGCACGATGTAACATAGGCTTAACAACCATCCTTTCAAAATCAACAAATCCCTTTTCGAATAATCCATACAGCCTCTATGAAAATCATTAGCATCTCAAAAAGATCTTCCAATATAAACAAATGTGCAGCTAAGAGGGGGAAGGAAATCCTCATGAACATAATGAATTCGAGCATACCAAATAACATAAAACCTTGCAAAGATCGCAGCTCTAAGAGCTAAACTTAAGCTTCATTGCTGTCTTAAAGAACAAATTCAAAGAGCTATAAAAAAAAACACGAACCTTAAACTGCAAGAAAATAAAGTTCCATAGAACAATGGCATATGAACAAGAAAGGAAACACATGCTCAACAAACTTCAAATCCAATTTACAATTATAACAACGAGAAATAATTTGAAACCATGACGAGCCATAACATTATCCTCGAGCAATTGGTTTTGCAGCAACCTTCAAAATAGAAAGACTGATGCGGAACCCCAAGCTTAAAGAAACTGTAATCCCAACACACAAGATGATATGGAACAAACCCTAGGTAAAAACCCGCCCTATAGCACCTCTAGATAATAATTGTATCTAGCAACACTAATTAGAAGGCAAAG
The DNA here is from genome assembly GCA_003254975.1 of Ochetophila trinervis. Lineage (NCBI taxonomy): Eukaryota > Viridiplantae > Streptophyta > Magnoliopsida > Rosales > Rhamnaceae > Ochetophila > Ochetophila trinervis. The sequence goes on along the minus strand of QANX01000822.1, from coordinate 7,295 downwards.
AAAGAAATTGAAATTCGCCACAAAGTAAATACCTTTGATAAAAAGATCAATTCCCAAATGCAACAAGTAGAAGAAGAACTATCCTCACTTGGAACACACTAGTCTTGTTGAAAAACAAGAATAGATTCTATTTAATCAATAATCAAAGTTGTCTTAACAAGCTAGTAACCTCCCCTTTATATAGATATTAGGGTTAGGTTAAGAATCAATCTAGACCATAAAATAATTAGGAAAGTAATTCTAAGGCTAAAAACTAACCCTAAATAAATATAATCCGAAAATAGAAATAATTACAAAACTGCCATTATAATATGAAAATAGCAATAATTACGAAACTCCCATTATAATCCGAAAATAGCTAAATTATGAAACTGCCATTGTAATCCGAAAATAGCTAAAATTACTTCGTTTCGCCTGTGCAACTCCCGAGCAGCATTACCACATTCATTCTTTGCTTGGACATCATGCTTAAATCATCATCTTTTGCTCCAATGGTAGAATATGGCTCTATGATGCCCGTATCATTCCCTTCCTCTTCAAAAAGATTCGTCCTCGAATCTGAATCCATATCGAAAGGAAAAATATCAGAAACATTAAAAATAGTGGACTCATTGTACTCATCCTGAAAGGCGATTTTGTATGCGTTGTCCTTTACTCTTTCAAGCACTTGAAAGGGTCCATTGCCTCTAGCATCGAACTTAGACTTCCTTAGGTTGGAAAAACCTTTTCTTCCTTAAATATACCCAAACCCAATCTCCTGGTTTGAATATCCTCCACGTGTCATCCCATAAAACTTTCCCAAAGGGACTCAAAAATTCTACATCCCTTTCATATTTAATAGTTCTAGGCACTACATGCAATTTTGATTTCTCATCAAAGTCCTGCAATAAAGAGACAAAAACACTAGACAAATCGGGGTTAAGGTTAGTTTCACAAAGCAAAACTTTTCGAAACCTCACTAATAATATTGCTTTCTTGCCTAAGAATGCACAACTGACTTCTCTCTCTTTTGCATTAAAACTCTTTTTCTTTTCACTCATCTCACTTTTTTCTATTGCACTTTTCTCTTTATTTTTCTTACTAGTGCAATCACTCACCATTGGGCCTTTATTTATAATATTTTCACTTTTGGCCTCTTTACACTCAATTTTTTTATTTGTCTCACTTCCCAAATCCCCATGTGAACTTTTGGATAATATCAATTGTTCAAAATACACCTCCATTGGAGATAAAGGTGCAAGTGTGACTTTCTTTTCATTATGCTCATGTCTTCTAGCCCTTGGTTCCTCCCTCCATGTGCGTCTCCTCATGGAATGATTTGAGACTTCATCATCATCGGAACCCGTTGGCTTTATATCTCTAGTTCGCAAACCATCTCTCCCTAAGTGGCGGTCATAAATACTTCACTTACGTTATCATTTAGCTCATCCACCTTCATCTCTTTGTAATATTCCTCTACGGACCTAGACCCTTGTGTGAGTCTCTGCAACTTTTGATGAAGCTCTCTATAGTAATAAGATGGTACAAACCTCTTCCTCATAATTCTCTTCATCTCATCCCAAGTTGAGATCGGATTATCTCTATACATCCTCCTTGATTGTATAAGGTGCTTCCACCAAACTAGAGCATAGTCGGTGAACTCCACTGCGGCTAGTTTAACATTTTTCTCCTCAGAGTAATTGTGACAATCAAATATTAACTCTATCTTCTTTTCCCATTCCAAGTATGCTTCAGCATCACTTTTTCCCTTGAATGGCGGAATGTGCATCTTAATCGAACTTAGGTTGTCATCCCTTCCTCCTCTTGGCTCCTCTCTCCTAGGTCTTCTTCTTACAGTTTGGACTTCATACTCGTCTTCATCGGAAACAATTAATTCTTGTCTCCTGGGTCGTGTTCCTTCCCTTCTAGTAGTATTGGACATGGCCATGGTCATCTCTCTCATTTGCTCCATCATCTCATCCATCCTAGATTTCAATGTTTCTTCCATCCTAGAAGTCAATCTCTCTTCCATCCTTCTATACTCACCCTCCAAAGATTGTCGTAAGAGCTTTGGATCTGGTATTGGCACTTGCTCTTCTTCGGAAGTAGTAACTCCCTTTCCGTCTCTTTTAGACATTCTTACACACTCCCTTGCGTGTTTAACTCAAAAATAGTAAACCCTCGTGTTTCACTCAAATTTGGCTTTTACCCTTTATATGCTCACCACTAAATCCTTTTACCACTCAAGTCTTGTTCACCAAGTTGCACTTCAGAACCAATTATCTTAAACAAAAATATAAAACTAAAATAGCAAATTTCAAAATTAAAACCTAACAATAAAAGCAAGTTCAATTCTAGAGCAAAATTGGCACAAAAGAAAAGGACAAAAGAGTAATGAAACAAATAATAATTACTCTATAAAATCAACACAATGAGAAAATAGGAAACTAAAAAATTTAGAATAGGAAAGTATGAAAATAAGAAACGATGAAAAAAGGAAAGTAAGAAAACAAGAAACTATGAGAATAGGAAACTAAGAAAATAAGAAACGATGAAAATAGGATAGTATGAAAATAAGAAACTATGAGAATAGGAAACTAAGAAAATAAGAAAATATGAGAATAAGAAACAAATAAATTAGAAAACTAAGAAATATGGAATAATAAAAATCAGAAATCAATTAGGAATAAGTAACTTTCCTAATTTGCAAGCAACCAATCTCAATATTCCAACTTTCAAATTTTTTTTTTTTCTGGATATAACCAGATTCTTCTTTTTCTTTTTCTTCTCTTTTTTTTTTCTTTTTTTTTTTTGCACGATTTTTTTTTTATTGTAGGATTTTTTTTTTGGGTACTAAAACACCAAGAACAATGAAGAACACAAAGAACTCAAGAACAAAAGAAAAAAAAACGCAGAAACAACAAGCTAATCAAAGACTACAAAAAGAAAAACAAAGAACAAGATAAATAGGAATTTATCTTGGCCTTGCTCTGATACCAAATGATGCGGAACCCCAAGCTTAAAGAAACTGTAATCCCAACACACAAGATGATATGGAACAAACCCTAGGTAAAAACCCGCCCTATAGCACCTCTAGATAACAATTGTATCTAGCAACACTAATTAGAAGGCAAAGAATGAAATTGAAATTCGCCACAAAGTAAATACCCTTGATAAGAAGATCAATTCCTAATTGCAACAAGTAGAAGAAGAACTATTCTCACTTGGAAAACACAAGTCTTGTTGAAAACAAAAATAGATTCTATTTAATCAATAATCAAAGTTGTTTTTTTACAAACTAGTAACCTCCCCTTTATATAGAGATTAGGGTTAGGTTAAGAATCAATCTAGACCATAAAATAATTAGGAAAGTAATCCTAAGGCTAAAAACTAACCCTAAATAAATATAATCCGAAAATAGAAATAATTACAAAACTGCCATTATAATCTGAAAATAGCAATAATTACGAAACTGCCATTATAATCTGAAAATAGCTAAATTATGAAACTGCCATTGTAATCCGAAAATAGCTAAAATTACTTCGTTTCGCCTTTGCAACTCCCGAGCAGCATTACCACCTTCATTATTTGCTTGGACATCATGCTTAAATCATCATCTTTTGCTCCAATGGTAGAATATGTCTCTATGATGCCCGTATCAAAGACCTAGCTGGAGGGACATGTGACCATCAAATGTAAGACACCCAACTAGAGGAAACCAGCGGATCCAAAAGATATAAATACATAGCCCTTAACACTCATCTCTCCCCACTTAGAAGGCTCATAAACTAAAGGATTAGCAAGAGAAGTAGAAATGCACACTTTAAGAATGTCATCAACAATCCTTGGGAAAGAGTCCCACAAAATGGAAGGAAGCAACCAATCACCCTCGTTCCAAATATACTTGGAAATTTTTTCCTCATGATCAAAATTATCACCAATACGCACAAAATGAGGAGATCCCAACCAGTTATCAGTCCAAAAACTCAACTAAAAATGTTTATCTATATAACCCAACCACAATTCTTAAAACTATCAACTTGGATATCATGTATAGATTGCCAAATTGAAAAAGCTAAATAAAATTTTTTATTTTATTTCCCCATAATCTGAGCCCCTAAATAAAACTGAAAAATAGGATGGTCAACAATCATCACCTTCCAAACCAATTTACTCAATAAAGAAACATTAAACTCTGAAAGGTTTTTAAACCAAGGCCACCATTTTTCTTAGGTAAACAACAAGCAGACCAAGCCACAATGACAACATTTCAAGAAGAAATGCTTACCAGACCAAAGAAAATGTTGAATGGCTAAATTCATGTAATTAATATGACTAGTAGGCCAACGATAAACCATAATAGAGTCCACAAAAGAAGAGGTAATCACCGAATCCACAAGACCGGCTTGATAGCATAAGATAAAGATTTTCCCTTCCAAGAATCAAAGTGTTGCAAAATCTTATCAGCAATGGATTTAAGGAGATTTGAAGTAGGTTTACCTTTAAACAACATAATCCCCAAATAATTGAATGGAATAGTGCTAAGTAAAACCCCATAGCTTGAACAAAGCAACAATAACTGAAATATCGAAATAAATATGACTTATTCCAATTTACCATTTGTCCCGAAAATACACCATACTGATGAAAAATAACCAAAATGCAATTGATGTTTTTCTTAGTACACCTCTGCAGAAAATTAAAATATCACCAGCATACAAAATGTGAGTAGGTGTCATTACCTCTCTAATATCCAACATCGAAAGTAAACTAACCTCTAAAACATTCAAACTAAGAGAACGACTTAGAAACTCTTCAATCAGACAGAACAATAAAGGCAATAAAGGATCTCCTTGCCTCACCCCTCGGGAAGAAGAAAAATAACAGCATGGAAAACCATTGATAAGAATCAAGACCCTAGCAGATTGTAAAATGACTTAGCCCATGCACATAAGTTTTCAGGAAAACTAAAAGCCTTTAAAACCTTAATTAGAAAAGACCTAGATAAAGTATCAAAAGCCTTCCTAATGTTGATTTTAAAAGCAACATTACCACCAAAACATTTTCTATCGAGCAAATTCTTACAATCAGAAGCTGCAGCATTACAATCTTCAATATGACGACCTTTGACCCTATCTTGACAAATTTTCTATTGTGTTCATCAATGACATTTTGATCTATTCGAGGGATGAATTAGAGCACATGAAGCACTTAAGATGAGTTTTGCATACCCTGAGGGAACACCAGTTGTATGCCAAATTCAATAATGTAAATTTTGAAAATACTGAGTACGATTTCTTGGTCATGTCATCTCAACCGATGGGATTTATGTGGATCCTCAAAAAGTGGAGGCAATGTTGAATTGGGAAAGACCAACCACCTTTAAAAAGTAAGGAGTTTTCTTGGTTTAACTGGTTACTACAGGCATTGTGTAGAAGCTTTCTTGAAGATAGCTAAACCACTATACTGTTTAATGAGTAAATGAGTTAAGTTTATATGGGATGATAGATGCGAAGAAAGCTTTTAGAAGTTGAAGAGATGATTGACATCATCACCAATACTTAGCCTATTAGAGGGTGATGAAGGATTTGTTGTAACATCCCGTTTCGAGAAAAATAATAAAATTTTCAAGTTTGACCAGTTTGACTTTTAGTGGGCTCGGAGTTGACTTTTTGTGTGTGAGCGTGCTATGGTTTTGACCGGGGTACCATTGTGTAGAGCTAGTCGATACGAGTTCGTAGACTAGCAGCACGCTCGATTCGGAGTTAAGACCGAGAAGTTATAGTTAAATTTGTGTGAGTGGCAATTTGGTAATTTGGTTGAGACTGGACTTAAAAGGACGAAAATGCCCTCACCTGTCTTTTTAAAATTCCAGAAAATTCTGGAAAAAGGAGAATTTTTTTTCCGGAGCCGACAGTCACGCAGCCACCCCGCGCCTCCTTTCTTCCGCCTGTAACGGCCGTTTTCGCCACTGGATCGGACCGGCTCCAACACGAAACTTGAAGCCGGCAACCTCCTCTTCCTTTCCCCACCGGTGGTTCGCCGTGAAACCACCTGGATCGCCGGAAATCGCAACAAAACCGAGAGCTCGTGAACAGTTTGAACAGTCGCGAAACCACCTTTGGCCGGCCATATCTCATTGTTCCGGTGGAGTTAAGGAGAGTTCTTGGTACCGTTGGAAAGCTGGGACGACGATCTACATTTTAGTACCAATTTTGACGCCGGAAACTGCCGGAGCACGCCGGAAAACCGTCGCAAAGTCTCGGAAAAATCACCCCGAGGCAGTCACCTTTCCGGCTAGATCTACTCCGATCGCCGGCGAGTGGGACGACACAGCCACCACCATTGGACTCAGAACACGCCGGCGACCAGATCTGCACTTTCCCGAGCTCCGATGACCACCACACGCGCCCCACGCGCCGCCCACGCGCCGCCGTGACCGAGCCTCACGCGCCGCCGCCGTTTTGCTCCACCGCCGGCGAGTGGTTGCTCACCTCCCGTCCCAACGCGTTCCGGGGGTCGTGGGCAAGCTTGCTGTCCAGTCAATTTGACCCAATTTCGGTCGGATTTGGAAACGCCCAATTTCGGTTAAGGGCCGATCTTCCGGGATCGATTCCGATCAATTGCTACAACGAATCTTGAAATTGAAGATAGATTCTTGTTCCTTGCATCTTCAATTTTGTTTCGGTATAAAGTTTGTTGAAATCGGACTTGAGACGGAGTAATTCAAATTTTGGGGATTTTTGCCGTTAAGGGCATTTTTGTAATGTTCAAAAATATTGGGATATTTTCGTAATTACTGAAAATGTTGGGCAATCTTAGTATTTAGTGTTTTAATCTTGTAGTTTGAGACTTAGAGGACTCCTTTGAGCCTTTGGATAGTTTTTGATAATTAAAAGATTTTTCGGTAAATTATTTTTAGGTGCTCGTGCACGTTCGAGGGCTGGCCCGGAGATCCAGCAGGAGCACGCTTCGGACCTGTGAGTGCAATTATTTTCTAAATAATTTGGGGATATATGATATATTTGATTTCATTTCTATTAATTTGTTTTGATTGAATTTTCTTATGCATTTAAATTAAGATTATTAAATATGTTTTATGATGATTTAAATATTTGCATGGGTTGATTTTATGATTTGATAGATTTCATATTTATTGGAATATTTATGAAATTTGTGTTTTAATTGGTTGTTTAGCGAATTTGAAATGTTTTGGAGATTTTACGATATTGTGGAAATTTGGTGATTTTAAAGAAAAATTGTGACTTTGTGGAATTTAAGAAAATTTTAGGGCAAATTTTTAATATTCGATATAA
>QANX01000821.1:0-10479 GCA_003254975.1 Ochetophila trinervis | reverse complement strand
GTCTAGGACAATGAAAAAAAAAAAAAAAACTATATCTTTAGTGAGTCAAATGATTTTTGATGGGTCAACATGTTAAAACCTTTTAACATATTAGATCTTTAAAGAATTAACCTGTTATCAATTTATCTTGTTATATACAAAACTAAACTTAAAAAAATAAAATAAAATAGAGGAGCTCGTGTTGTGTTAATTAAAAGTGGACGCGGTCTGGTTTAGTTCAGTTTTTTATAAAAATTCAAATTAAACCGTAGTTGACGGTTTAGTTTAATGACAAACCAAACCAAACTAAACCGTTAGAATCAACTAAACTATTCATTTAAACCATGAATGATTTGGTTCGGTTTAGTTGAACGGTTTGGACTACGACATTTAATTTTATAGTCCAAACTTAATCTACATGATTAAAATTTAATGTTAAAGACGATGAGAAATGAAAAATATATCTTAGAATTACCAGCAATAGCATTCAGCATTAAAATTAAAATAATCAAATAAAATATATATTTTAAAATTCAAAACTACCAAGCATTAATAATAAAAAATATTAATAATATATATTATTAATAATAAAAAATATTATAAATATATTATATATTTAGTGCGATTTGAATTTGTTTGGTCTAAAAATCGTTCAAATTTAAAATTAAACTGTTAATGATAATTTTTTAACATAATAAACTAAATTAAACTGAAATTTTGATTCGGTTAATGTTAAAGGATAGGAATAGAATTCCTAATATTCCATTTTGACGGAACGAGGTCCCACAGCAAGTCACGTTTAAGGAAAATTCATTCACAAATAGAAAATAATGTAATCCAGCATCGTCAACAGCAGGAGCAGAGCAGGAGGTGTTAAATCCCTTTACCAAAATAAAAGAAAAAACAAAAAACAAAAGAGGTATTTAAATCCAGACCACGTTCACAGTTCACGGTTATGATCGCGTCAAAAATTGTGCTCACCACACCTCCCCATTGCCGACCTTATTACATCTGACTTTGGCGCGCCGTTAACCTAGGGTTCACATTAGTCAAATCCCTCTTACCATACGCCAGATTGGCGTTCACGATGAAATTTCTGACGACGCGCTTACAGTTGTGCGTGGAGCCCACAACATTCCCACATTTTCGGTTAGTATTTGAACCAAAATCTGCAACGACGATGCCTAATAAAAACCTTTTCTCCAGAAAGAAAAAATAATTACTTTCTTTTCCTACCAACTCCTAGGAATTAGGATATATTTTGTAGCAGGAAAAAAATCATCTTTCAGATCCAAAACCCAATCCAAGTTAAGAAAAATTAGCAAGAGCATAGAAGTACACAAGCTCGGAAGCTCAGAATTTCTCTGAATGGAGACGAGACCGACAGCGTTGCGTTTCGCACTGGGAAAGCAGTCGTCGCTGGCGCCGGACTACGTCTCGGACCGCGGGAACAAGCTCGGGGACGACGCCGGCGAGGAGATCGATCTGCGGCTCATGTACTTGGCCAACGAAGCTGACCTTGAGGGCATACGGGAGCTCTTGGATTCCGGCATCGACGTCAATTTCCGCGACACCGATAATCGGACGGCTCTGCATATCGCCGCGTGCCAGGGCTTGACCGACGTCGTTGCGTTGCTGCTGCAGCGTGGAGCTGAGGTTGATCCCAAGGACCGCTGGGGAAGCACTGTAAGAATGTCTTATCCTTGTTGCTCTCTTCTGTGAATTCTACTGCCTACAGACACAGAGCCTTGTGTTTGATTTTGAGTAATGAGTAATAGTGTAATGCGATGTCGTTTTTAATTGGACAGCCTCTTGCAGATGCTATATACTATAAAAACCAAGACGTGATCAAGCTTTTGGAGAAACATGGCGCAAAGCCTCTGGTGCGACTCCAGTTTAACTGCCATTGAATTTAAAATTAATTCCAGGAATCATTATTATATATATATATATATATTTTTTTTTTTTTCTTTTCTGATTACTATGGAATTTGACTACTATTCAGATGGCTTCTATGCACGTAAGACATGCCCGAGAAGTCCCCGAATATGAAATTGCTCCCAAAGAACTTGATTTCACCAACAGCGTTGAAATTGATAAGGTAAAATTGACTGCTTGTAAAGAATTAATGCTAGAAGCCCACAAAATTAGAAAATGGAGATTCTGTTTTTACATGATAGCCCTGTATCTGTATTGTTGAGATGAATATTTGATGCGGCCTTGAGTTATGCTAATATTGCTATGCTTATTTAGTTTTAGAATAATTAGAGTCTAAGTTAGGTTGCCGGGTAAATCTACTCAAAGCATCTAATTGGTGTTGAACCCTTTAGTTTACCCACCCTCCACCCCATACTTGTGGGCTGATTGCAGAGAGTTGCCAGTGGACTAACTAAAAAGGTTATTGATAAAGTTAGGTTGCATTTACCATTGCTTGTGAACAAGAATTTTGTACTTTATGTATTGTCTTCTTATTTTCTTCAGGGAACAATAATTTTGTACTTTATTTATTGTCTTCTTATTTTCTTAAGGGAACCTTCCGCATAGCATCATGGCGTGGAATAGAGGTTGCTGTCAAAAAGCTCGGGGAGGAAGTCCTTATTGATGAGGATAAAGTGTGCGTTGTTCATAAACTTTAAATGCTTGTACATTCTATTTCTTTACGTACCTTTCTGACTGCTTGTTTTATTAATTTATCTTTCATGGTCTTAAAAACTGTTATTTCTGGTGCAGGAAGGCATTTAGAGATGAACTTGCATTGCTTCAGAAGATAAGGCATCCAAATGTAGTCCAATTTCTTGGTGCTGTGACTCAAAGTAGTCCAATGATGATTGTGACTGAATATTTGCCCAAGGTTTTTTCACCATCCTTGATTTGCTAGTGTAGCATATATTGTCCCAAAAAAAAAAAAAAAATTTGTGAAAGCATAGAAAACACCCAACTATAAGTAATGTATTTTCAACATTCTTGATTGGACTTTTTGCGTCCTTCTTTTAGTTGTAATCTTGTGCTTTGTATTGTTTGTAAGTGTGTTTTGATTTGAGTCTGTTGCAACTTGCAATATTGTTTGTTGGGTGCTTATATTTCTCTATTTCTAGGAGAAAAATACTTTTCTATAATTCATTCTCCTTTGTAACAACAAATTAATAATTGTTCTATACAATTATCTGGTCATAGGTATTATTGGACTCAGTAATTGTGATGAGGAGGAATTTTTGAGTTTTTGAATTACTTATAGCCTATAACTTATAGGTGTGGGTTATTCTCTTTACTCTATATTAGTACTTGGTATTGGTCATTGGTTGTTATTGATGCTAGTAGACTCCAGATGGTAATGCCCATCGTATGGCTGCTTTCTTGTGTTCTTTAAATTGTGAAATTTAAAAGGTACTTTTATCTTTGATTGTGAACTTTCTGCATTATGAATCGCCATATTAGATCTCATGCTTGATACATCATGCACATATTAATAATTTTATTTCCATCATGTAAAGGATGGAGGCAAATTGGAATTTATGTTTGTTAATGGAAATAATACTTATTGGATACTGATATTAACTCTGCCATGTTTGTATGCCTCCTTGAATTTTGACCCGAGAGAAACTTGGAGATGGTTTAAGGCTTAGAAAACATGTAATAAAGATTGATGAATTATATTCACAGACCTGTTTCGTCTATTTATGGTGCAGGGGGATCTTCATGCATTTTTGAAAAGAAAAGGGGCTTTAAAACCAATAATTGCTGTCAGATTTGCCCTTGATATTGCAAGGTCTGTTACTCTTTTGAATTGGACTTGATTAGTTTAATTTATCAAATTCAATAACAATAACAAATCGTTTAAGCATTTGCAGTTTGAAGATTTGATTGATATTATTTCTGTTGATTTAGTTCTCTAATAAAGACAAGGTTTATGGGATTTAGGATGTTAAAGTGAGTGGTGATTTATCATCCTGATTTACTGTAACATTAGGGGAACAGAAAAATAATGTGCAACTCTCATTCTATCAGTAGCTGACTTCGTTATACTTTCCTGTCAGCATTCTACTAGAAAATTCTTGTCTTACTATAAGGCCCTAAGAAATTTACTGTTTTACATCATTAATCCTGGACTAGTCTTGGTTCATATTACTTGATTTATTTATATATATATATATATATATTTTGTTTTGTTTTGTTTTGTGTATGGCATGTATATTGACTTTTGAGCAGCTACCAAATAAACTTTAGAAAAACCTAATGGCTTCTTCAGGAGGCCAAAAAAATTAAGCACTCTTCCTAAGAATTACAGTAGTATAGCTGTAGCAAACTTTGAAACGTAGCTTGTGCTCTAACTGCAGTAATAATAGATATAGGGCAAGGTTTGTAAGGCATTGTACTGTAACATTAGGGGAACAGAAAAATAAAGTGCAACTCTGATTGTATCAGTAGCTGACTTCATTATACCATCCTGTTAGTATTCTTCTAGAAAATTCTTATCTTACTATAAGGCCCTAAGAAAGTTACTGTTTTACATCATTAATCCTGGACTAGTCTTGGTTCATATTACTTGATTTATTTATTTGTTTGTTTTTTGGTTTTGTGTATGGCATGTAAATTGGCTTTTGAGCAGCTACCAAAGAAACTTTAAAAAAATCTAATGGCTTCTTCAGAAGGCCAAAAAAATTAAGCACTCTTCCTAAGAATTACAGTAGTATAGCTGTAGCAAACTTTGAAACATAGCTTGTGCATCAAACTGCAGTAGTAATAGATATAGGGCAAGGTTTGTAAGGCATTTCATTTTCCACCAGTTATGACATGAATCTTAAACTACAAACCATTAGATGAAAACAAATTCACTGCCTAAACATTATACTGCCAAATTTTGATTACTATAACTGAAAGTCTGAAAGAAGATATATTATTCAAACTATCAATCCAGCTTTATAAAACAGAACAAAATCGGAGAAATTACTCAAACTATCAATCCAGCTTCATAAAACAGAACTAAAAAGGAGAAACTGTTTATAATCAAAACTTTGTGGTTGATAGATGTTTTTCATTTCTGTGTTTCTTGACTATTGTTGTGAGAAAAAAAGTGTACTTGATGTTGCTTAGATGTTTTCTTCTCATGCATCTTTGTGGATATTTTTGGCAGAGGAATGAGCTATTTGCATGAGAACAAGCCAGCGGCAATAATTCACCGTGATCTTGAGCCTTCGTAAGTTTTCTTGTCTTTGATTCTCTATGAAATTTTGTCTTTTAGCATGAGTCATTATTAGCATTCAGAAAGTATGTTGTGTACCATAATTGTCTGTACTTGGAAATGTTCTGCCTCGTTTTCAATGTTACTTATGAGTAAGATCACAGAAATATATTGCGGGATGATTCTGGGCACTTAAAAGTCGCAGACTTTGGAGTTAGCAAGTTGCTTACGGTTAAGGAAGATAAGCCTCTAAATTGTCTAGAAACTTCGTGTGAGTGCTACTTCTTTTCATATATGCTAATCTGCACTGTTATTTTAGAATGCCATTTATATATCATGTCTTGTGAGAAATTTTTTCTCATTGTTGGCATACATTTCTCTATCATCTGAAAATGACATACCACCTTATCAAAATTGTAACTGTAATGACAATTGTCACTGGCAGGCCGATATGTGGCTCCCGAGGTTTTTAAACATGAAGAATATGACACAAAAGTGGATGTATTCTCATTTGCTTTGATTCTGCAAGAGGTAAAATGCTTATCATTTGATCCTAGATTAAAATTATTCCTCAGGGTTGGCTCTTTCATACTTGCGCATATACCTGCTACAGAACTCATTTTATTTTTCGGATTTCTGTTGCTTATAGAAGAGCATGGTATCAATATTCTTTATGAGTGAGTTACGTGCAATTGAACCTTGTTATTGACAGTTGGTTTTATGGAGAATTATTTTTCAATAATGCGGAGGCCATTTATGTCTAAAGAGACATTAATGCTTTCTTTGAGGGTATTCGTTGTTCTTTAAACTGATTCATTAATGTAACATGGCTATGGAAGATAAAGAATTCCTTAGCGGAAGAAGCACGTGGTTATGAGTTCTTACTTCTTTGGTATTGGTTGTTATCTCCATTCTCTATAATGATATCTTTGTGTTTTGAAATATACTGGAAGATAAAGAATTCCATAGCGCAAGGAGCACATGGTTACGAGTTCTTATTTCTTTGATATTGGTTGTTATCTCCATTCTCTATAATGATATCTTTGTGTTTTGAAATATACTGGAAGATAAAGAATTCCATAGCGCAAGGAGCACATGGTTATGAGTTCTTATTTCTTTGATATTGGTTGTTATCTCCATTCTCTATCATGACATCTTTGTGTTTTGAATTATATTGGAACTCATTCCATTGAAAACTTATCTTCATTATATGTTCATACAATCATACATTATTAATGTAAGCTTTCCTGCTTAAAAATTATGGTTGAATGCCATTGGTCCTAATAAGGCTTGACAGTTTGTACTTGTAAAATGCTGGATTATAGATGATTGAAGGCTACCCACCCTTCTGTACTAAGCAAGAAAGTGAAGTTCCTATTGCATACGCTGCAAGAGATCGCCCATCTTTTAGAGCTCCAGCTAAGCGTTATGCACATGGGCTAAAAGAGTAAGTGCTATATGTTTTTTGGAATTCTATCAGATCATTGTTAATAAGTTCAGTAATTGGAATATTTTCAATTTCTTAGTTTTAAATTGGAAAATCAAGAATGCATGATGTTTAATTATTTTACAACATTTGGTGTTCTCTCTTGAGACTGCAATACTGCCAGTTTTTTATCATTACAATTTGCAATTACATCATCTAATGTTTATGTTCCTGCAAGAATGAGCTTTTGAAGCAAATGAGTTTGAAAGCTGATAATCACAACTGGCTTCTCTGAAAACTATGATTCTTTTACCTTGTTTCTATGTCACTAAAAATTGTATATCTAATCTGCCTGTTTGATTTCTGCGTACAGTTTGATTGAGGAGTGCTGGAATGAGAAGCCAGCCAAGAGACCGACATTTAGGCAGATAATAACAAGGCTGGAGATCATTCACAACAGTCTCAGTCATAAGAGGCATTGGAAGGTGTCTAGTCTCTTTCCACAATTCATGACAGTCTCTCCCTTTACATTTTTTAATCTGAGATATTTCTATATCTTTTGATGATGACATCCTACTATAGAGTAACAAAAGTTTTTCATATCAAATGTTGTCCTTTGAAAAGTTTGTTTATCAAGTGATGCGGTAGAACTTTAGGTGAAAAATAAATGTGGTCCTTGTAGAAAAGGAAGGGGACAAGATGCTGACAAATAGAAAAGTCACATTGCTATGTATCCAAATTTTGAGAACCTAAATTGGTGGTTTTAGCATATTAATTTGGGAAAATGTTTTAGAAAACACTAAGATTCCTTGTAGTGGACATAGTCTGAAAATTTTGCCTACAGAAATTTTGTAAATTTACTATGTCACGAATGGATTTTAAAGCCTAATTTAGCTGCCATGACTAAGTTTGGATATCATATGGCCAGTCTCGTAGAATAAATGCTTTTTCAAAACAAGTTGTTGTTAGTTTGTTTTATTTTGGTTCTCTTTTCTTGATTGCTGTGTTTAATTTTAGACACCTGTGTGATATTCATAGTTACATTACAAGCTGAATTAAACTTTTCCCTTTGGATCCGTGTAAATATGTACAGGTTGGACCGATGAAATGCTTTCAAAATATAGAAGCCATGTTGAGGAAAGATCGTTCCAGTCCAAGTAGCCGCAGTGGTTCATCTCGATCTTCTTGCAGCAGCATATAGAAATGATAGTTTCTCCATTCAGCTGAAAAGTTTCATAAGCTATACTTTCCATCTTGGTGACTAGGAGGTTTTTTTCATGATAGTAGCACAGGTTTCTTGTTTGTGTAGTCTCGCTAATATCTTATTCTTATATGTTTAAACCCGCATTGTTAATAATTTCCAATTATCCATATATATATATATATATATATATATATTNTATATATTTTTTTTTTTTCTTTTTTTCTTCAACACTGATCCTTTGATTTTTGGGGCAGAGAACCACACTTGACTACGCTGTTAATAATGTACATGAAGTGCAAAGTGTGTAATACTAATCTTTGTTTTTATAAATTTATGCACCTATTTTCTTTGTACAGAGATTTGTTAAAAAGTAAGCAATTGGACATCTTAAAGGGCGACTAGTGCTTGGGCCTACGGGTTTGGACTCTTCAATTATTGTTGGTCATCAGCTGGGTGTTGTCTTTTGCTTCTCTATTTTTTGCACTAAAAGAAATTGAAAATTGAAGATTGTCTCAAGTACCTTGATTCGACCACCGATCACAAAGTCAAATAAAATTTACTTGAAGAAAATGACAAATAAATGAACAATAAAGTAAAATATGTTTATGGACGAGATTTATGTGAGCCAGACTATAAGATTATTCTTGTAGGGGTAATATGAATATATATGGTTTATAAAAAAAAATATTTAGTTATAATGAAAAAATATCCATAACAAGTAGGATTTGATATATAATGATTAATATTTAGTTCTTTTATGGGTAAATTGGGATTATTCCCAAATGAAGTAATAATACTTTCAAAAATTCCCGGTTTTGTACGTTAAAGGAACGCAAAATGTAAAATCTTGAAGAAAAGTCTCTTGACAGAGGAAAATATCTTGAATAAGTATTCTTTTGTCTACTCTTTAATATGACTTTTATGGCAGGTTTATTTGTACTGGTTTTGTGCATGAAAAATGTTGGACAATTTAATAAATTAGATGGTGACTTCAGTATTAACTAATAAAGGGTTTTCAAAATCCAGTGTCTGCTTTGATGTAAGGTAGTAGTAATTTATAGTAACTGTAAATAATGTGCAGTAAAGTTGGGGGCATTTTGGGCTACTTTCTTACCTCTGTATTGTATGTGTGGTTGTAAGCTAGTGAAAACAACATGCTTTGAGTTTGTTCAATGAAAATGACAATATATTTCAAGGTATTATTATACGACAATCCCATCTATATGTGTTTCCACAGTGTCTTATGGATTCTATACCTACAAAAATTAAGATCTTTGAAGTGGGCCACAAAGACATAGTATTGATAATTATTTAGTACCTATAAGCATTTTCGCTATCAAAATATAATTTCTACAACGTTTTTATTTTATTTTATTTTATAATTTACAGATCTTAAATCAATGGAAAATGACAGAGTTGACAGTTGTTGGAAACTACAGGAGAAGTTTGTGGTTTTTTTATTCATGTATGTCTTCATCTTTTAAGTGGGCCACAGACACATAATACTGATAATTATTTAGTACCTATAAGCATTTTCACTATCAAAATATTTTTTCTTCAAATCGAATGAAATTAAAGATAGAAATTGTAGAAAAAAAAATTAAGATATAGAGAAGTGTGCATTGGTTACGATCCGACTTATTTTAGAAATAAACAATTCGATCCAATTAGTGATCGTTTTTTTTTTTTTTCAATCTAATCCGATCCGATCCGATCTACACATTAAATCTAATCTAATTAATAATTGGATTGGATTTGTTTGATTAATCGGTTTGACTTCAACTTTTATTTAATTTTTTTAGACTTTTTAAAATTTAATTTTTGAGTTTTTTTTTTTTACTTTGAATATTTGACATTTGAGCTATTTTTTGTACAAGAAATTTGTTGTGCTTAAATTTTGTTTAAAAAATTATATTTTTTTTTTCAAAACCTAACACATAAAATGCCTACTAATTAATCCATAAAAAAATATTTTTTTTTCAAAACCTAACACATAAATGATTAAAAAAATAACATGACAAATAAATATATTAAACTAAAAGAAAACAAAATAAAATTACTACACTAATATAATAATACAATAATCCAACTCCAAATTTAAACTAATATAACAAAGCATACATATCAATAATATTAAACTAATTGCCATATGTTTTGTAAAAAAAAAATAGTCGGTTCAGATTGTATATGTTTTTAACACCCGAACCGAACCGAACCGAACTTTGATTTTTGATTTTTCAAAACCGATCCAATCCAATTAGACTAAAATAATTGATCCAAACATATTGGATTGGATTAAATCGGTTGTTTTAATCAATTAGTCAATTTTTTTGCACACCCCTAGTAGACATGCAAGAATAAAAAAAACACTCCAATAGTTTCCAACAACTGTCAACTCTGCCATTTTCCATTGATCTAAGGACTGTATAAAACAATTGCATTTTAAATTATAGAATTTATGTAAAATTGGTCTTCAAATATTGTAATTTTTAATAGTAATTATAAAATACTTTATATGGTTTAAAATAAATATGTTAAGTGCAAAAATATATTTTATTGTAAAATAAATAAATAAAATTTTAGTTAAGTAATTTATGTATAAAAAATCAGGAGTCAAAATAAGCTTTATAGTTTCATATCTTCCATTATACACTTTTGGATTCCTTTAACAGTTTTGATTTAAAAATTAAT